>JAXQQM020093289.1:0-102049 GCA_034641835.2 Pinus albicaulis
CCCAATTAAGTGGGCCTACTAAGCAGGAAAAACAAATTAACCAAACTACTCCTCCGGTGGTTCCTCCACGATTCGGCACCATCCTTCGGAAGGTCCGGGATCGCTAGGTGCTACCTCCACATGCATGCCACGGCTCCCCTCCTAAAGGCCCGAATGCTGGCTGGATTTTTCCGAGCTCAGACCCGCCGGACCGGTGCATTCTTCCTCCGTTTGGGCCTCCTCGCAGAAGACCACAGTGACTAAAGCCATGATTCGCGGGCGGTTGAGAGAGCAATTAAAGGAAAATTGTGTAGTGCGCGTCGTGGGAGAAGGTGAACTAGCGGTGGGGAAGCGCGGAGCAGGGGAATCCATATGGTGGCCAGATCCTACAACCCGACCCCGCTCACTCCTAGTATTTGGATATCGACCTGCGTAATAATCACTGGACTGGCCGGAAGTCGACTCTGTTGAGGGGCTGGAGGGACCCCGCAGGGGTTGACCTCTAGTGCTCCCCCTGCGGCAATGCATCCTATGACGCACGCGAGGCATGGGTGCAGTCTCAGGTGCAGTGGGCACAAAAGGAGACGGAGAAGCAAAATTCCAATTAACAGAGGAAGACAGATAGAGACAGAACTGAGAGAAATGCAGATATGATGTAAGGTCTAGGCAGCAGTTCAGCTGGCCACTTCTCCTTATCGTCACAGTCAGCAGGCAGTGTAATCCAGCAACCGGCTCGTCTGAAAAAGCATAGCTAAAAGCCATTTTCTCGACCCGACTGCAATGCAATCAAAGGACGCCCGTCATAATTAATCTCTGATCATTAATAATGAGAGCCGAAGGCCGGATCATATTGGAGCGTGCGGAATCGAGGAGTGGAGGCCGATCTTGAACAGTGTTAAAAATTAATTAATGCGGATTTGATGTGAAAACTTAATTGAACAACGTTAAATGTTAATGCGATTGATATGAAATCGCCATATCCATGTCCCATCGCCTTAAACGCCATCGAATGCACCCACAGCCGGGAGCAGGGCAAGTTTTTATTGAGGACACGTGGCAGAAATTGATTGGAGTGGATCTTTGTTTGGGCCGCTCGCGCAGTGGGAATCCGGACCCGAAAAATATTAGGGCGAATTTGATAAGAAATTCGCGTCACAACTCTCCCTCCATACGCCAGCCCAACTTTGGACCCGAAAAAGATTAGGGCGGAATTCATTTGGTTGTCGCGTCACAAAATTGGCCGACGTCAGCAGGCTATTTTGGAACGCGAATTTGGTTTGAATTATGGTTTATTGCCATTTGAATTCCGGCGGGCTCGACTTAAGAACAATTTTGTTTGATCCCATCTTATAAAATTTGTGTTGGTTTTCTTTGATAATACACATATTTATAATAAATCATGGGAATACCACACTAAACATGTGGAAAAGTTATATAAATTATTGAGAACAATCATTTTTATGTAAAATATCCAAATGTGCTTTTGGGAAATAAGAATTCGAGTATTTGGTTCATATTGTTTTAAAGGAAGGAGTGAAGTTGGAGCCTCAAAAGATGCAAGCTATTACAAAATGACCTATTACTAAGAAAATCAAGGTTCTTAGAAGATTTTTTAGACTTACATGATATTATTGATCATTTGTTAAGAATTATGCATGCATTTCAAGTCCACTCACATATCTCTTGAAGAAAATATCATTTATATGGAATGATGAGGCTACTTTGGCATTCTCTCTTTCAATGGATGCCATGTCTTCTAAACCAACATCGGTTACACCTAATTTTGGTAAAACATTCATAGTAGAGTGTGAGGCACTAGGACAAGGAATTTCCGTAACATTAACACAATAAGGGATATCATTGGCTTTTAAAAGCAAGGAATTAAAAGAAAATATTTGGTGAAATTCAAGGAATTCACTTTTGTTAATAGGTTTATGTCACACGATGATGCAGGGGCATTAGGCACTAGCCAACAATGTAGGAGGTTTTGTCCACATGTTGTGGCTAGGAGGGTTCGAAAACATTTGAGTTGTAATAGCTAGGTGTCAATACCTCAGCTGACTGTATTACTTAGACTAGTTAGAGTTGTAGGAGTCGAGCAGTTTCAGTTAGTTGAATTATTATAATTAGACCTTTTGATTTCTAGAACGGTCCTCTCAGAGGAACCGAAGAGCCATATGTTATGTATATAAATTTTAATTCCTTGGATGAATAAAAGTAGAGAGGGAAGAGGAGAGTAGAGAGGGGATTTCTGCAATAAACCTCTGTGTGTGAACAATTGTTTCCAGTTAAATGATTTCCAAGCTTAGTTTCCATTGAATTATCTCAAACTGCTAATTGTGAAGAATTGTTTAACTGTGAGGCGATTGGGTACTGATAATTCCATTCTTATGTCTTTGAATTCTCGTAAATTGTTGGATAACCCTGTGAACTCACCCCACCCAAAGGCGAGGTTTGTGTAGAGAATCGGGGTCGTGAAAACTGTTCAAATATAAAAATATCGCTTAATAAAGAGACAAAATTGTTGTGCTTTCGAAACCTGGCCCGAGGATTGGACATGAGTTAACAAACAAAAGGATAGCGGAACCAGACTTGCACCCGTGGTCAAGCCCTCTACCAAAACCACGAGCGGAATCACAAAAGCAGGTTGCCCATATTGCACTGCTTTTGCGGAGTAGGCGGTATTTCCTATTCGCGAGCGATTCCATAGGGAATGCGACACGTGGCAAAGTGACCCCCGGAAAACCACCGTTTAACCCGCGACATCGCACGTTAAAGCCCAACGTTGGAAGCCAAGAAAAATTGCCAAGAGTCGTTGATTTGGAGAAGGGCCATCGAATGGTGGTCGCATGTTGAACTTGCCCGGAGGTTAACTAAGGTGTGCGGAGGATAGCCAGGTACGATACGAGTGTTTGATTGGTTATTGATATATATAGGTGGGGCCGGAGTATAATGAAATTGTTTAATTAAACGATTGGCGGATAATTAGCATAAGTCTGGAGCATGATTGTTGTAAGGCTGGGTGGTGAAATATAGAGCCGAAATTTCATTACAAGTTATTTATTTAAAAAGAAACATGGAGTATAAATACAAAGTGTTGAAAGTTAAACATTGGTTATAAGGATTGGAGATAATATAAAGTCGGGAATATAAATTAAAGTCCAACCATTGTGGATAGTATTTATTTATCAAATTCTACGAATTTGATAAATAAACCCGAAAAAAGAAGAAGTCAATTAAGACTCAGGCTGGAGGAAAAGAACGGGGTACACCAAGGGAAAATGCTGACAGAGCGATTGTAGACACACCAGCTCTCCTTGGGGGTCCAATTTCAGTTTTGTTGTGTCACACGATGATCTCTCTTCTCTAGCATTTACTTGTATTGAAGATCACTATTCTAGGAATAAGGAGTTATTTTCTCCAAAAATAACCCTAGCCAAACATTGACAATGCATCAAGGATATCTTTCTATGCTTCATAAACACATTTGTTCTACATCTAAATCATGTCTTGGAAGTGGTTGTTGTGCTGGAAATTATTCACTAGTTGGTTTCATACCAAAGTCTTTTTCACATTTTCAGCATCCAATACATGAAAAATATAATGGTTTAAAACAACATAAATATTTGAAATTTTGCAAGAATTGTCTGGCACACTTTGAATATGAATTTTGAAGTCAAGTGCATGATGTTGTATAGGATCAAGTGTCATTTTGAATACCAAATGTTTCACAAGAAACGTCTCAACATGCTACCCTGCAGTAAGGATTAAATGACAATATTGCATCAACTATTTCCATAATAAAAGTGCACCTCGGCCATAAGACTAAACAACTACAAATGTTGTAGATCTAACGAGACCACACAATCAAATGTATTCCACAAGGCCAATACTGTATGAAAAATGAAAAGGAGTTTGCAACCAAAAATACCTTAGGCAACTAATTCAATTAGATACACCAAACCATCATCAAAAAGGAAAACCGGCCTACTCAAAAGGCAAGCGTTTACCTCCTTTGACAAAATTTTGAGTTCCGAAACAAGGGCCTTTATTGTCTTGTCAATGCCCCTAGTAATTTGAACGGGGTTTGCACTTGCTGCAAAAACCTAAACAAAAAGGTTTCATTTCAAATTATTTTCCACAAATTTAAGATACAACCATTATCAGTTTTGTATTTCCTAACAAGCTCATAAATTTTGACAAAAGAACCAAATTTTTTTAATACCTGATAGCAATTTTTTCACTCAAAAACTATCTTAGACTCAATAAGCCCAACCCAAAACTAAAAACCAAACACCATAAGACCCTACAAAAATGAATAGATGATCTTAATCCAGTACTATCGACAAAAAGTTACCTTTACACCCTCACTTATTAAACCATGTGTTGTTGAATTTTAACTTCAACTGCTGCAGCAGAAGGACGGATGCAGCAGCAACATTTTTTTTGGAGGTTGCTTGCATGCCATCCAGAAATTTAATTCAGCATTTAAAATTCCTGCAAGTTTTTTTTGTAGACGGTCGCAGCCATATTTCTGTACAGTATTGTATTTAAACACAACAACCAGCATTAACGCAATTCACCAACCATAAATTAAACAAACAGAAATTTACCCGATAGTTTTGTAAATTCAAAAGGAGGACACGTGGAGCATTAATATTGGATCACATGAAATTGAAGGGAATCTGAAACCCTGAAAACCAGACCAAATTTTTTATAGGGCACATTGGATTGAGAATTCGAGTTAAAATTAGGTAGACGTCAACATCCCATTTTGGAACGCGAATTTGGTTTGAAATTCAATCTATTCAGAATTTTGAAGTCCGACGGAAAGGGTTCTTTAATGTTTTGATAGTTTAATATATACATATGTTTTAAACATATGTTATATATATATCATATGTGAAATGAAAGGTGGGCCATAGAATTTAGTTTTAATTTTATTTTTTTTAAAAGAGGGTTTATTATAATATGTTTTATATGTTACGGCATATAAAAATAAAAAGGTCGAAAAAGCTTGGTAGTTTTTTTTTATAGACAGTACGTAAATTTTTTATTACACAGCAGTGTGTAAAAGGTGAAAGACTGAGTGTAACTTTTTAAGTGTGTATGCACAGCAGTGCGAAAGGGAAAAACACAGCAGAGTGTTTTAGAGACAGAGTATGTTTGTTTTGAACAGACAGTGAGTTGGTTTTATGCACTGCGTTTTGTAGCAGTCATAATTTTGTAATCCCTCTCGGTGAGGAAGTAGTGTAATAGTTTTTTTTTGAGTTATTGAAGGGAATAGAAGTTTGTTTTCAAAGTATTGAAACTCTGTCTCCTGTCAAAGAAATTTTTATTTTCTCTTTGTTAGAGGAAGGGAGATTTATTCTCCATTCATTGTTCTGGAATTTTTCAATATTCCAACATGTGCAAGAACAACAGATGTTGTGGTTCCATCCCCAGCTAAATCATTTGTCTTTGCCGCGGCTTGCCTTACCAACTTGGCCCCAATATTTTCAACTGGGTCCTCTAATTCAACCAATAAAAATGCCAAAACCATAGCATTGAGATACATTTCATTACACTGTCAATAACAATAAAATTTGACTTAGCCATAACCCTTTCCTTTTATTGTTGTGAAAATCTTTATGCATTACTCTAATGTGGCTAGTCCATAGGCCAAGTAGACCACTGGGTAACAAATATGTTTCCTTTCACCTTTGAGTTTTTAAATTATGCCTACCAAATCTAAGAAATTTAAAAGGGGGAACTAATACAACGTTAAAAAGAAAACCAGAGCACACATCTACAAATTACCTCCTTAGCTACTGTCACACCATCATTAACTATTTTTGGAGAACCATGCTTGCTCTCCAAGACAACATTTTTCCCTTCGTCCCAAGGGTGACTCCAACAATATCAGCAAGTTTGTTCACACTTCCTGCAAGACAAATTGACAATGCTTTCAATAAGTGTGCAATTGAATGCCAGACCATATGCCAAAACAACCCTCCATGAAAAATTAAAATAACACATTAAAATTGAATAGAAGTGGACAAGGAAAGATCCACCATAGTGAAGTTTCACGTGCAGGTGACCTTCCTTTAAACATAATTTTTTCTCTGACCTGCAATTTTTTTGTCACTGATCCATCCTTGTTGAAGTACAACTCCTTTTTCATAGCTCTTGTATTAACTACCTTCTCTCTGTCGCGTAATCTCAGAGTCCCTCTTCTGCTTGAGCGATTAAAGGAAATGGGTGAAAAAACTGAAAGAGAAGACAATTGTCTGCCATAATTATCAAACATTGCACCCAACTTCTTCCCCTTTCCATTGTTACCCAATGAGGTAGATGTGGCAATTGTTGTCATACCGCCCAAAGCAAAGGCCATCTTCTCTTATGTTGAATATAGAATTACAAGATCTTCATATTAGTATGAACCTTAAAAAACATGACTCCCATTACTAAAAACCACTTTTAAGTTGTAACAGGAAAACTAAACAACTATCGCAACTTTTGGCAACTTCTGGAGCATTAAGAGAGAAACAACCAAAGAGAAATATAACCACAATCCTCATTTTAATGAGACCGGACTATATATTTGCATTAAGATAATAGAAAGAAATCACGACTATATTAAGGCCAGCACAAAACAATCTTTAACCAGTGTCTCTCGCGGCCTTCGGGTTGCCATGCTAGAGGTTGCATATTTTTAATTTAAATTCTTGACCTCTCGTGCCCATCTATGAATGCATCCAATGGGATATCTACATCAAATTCTCCTTTATATCCCCAAAAACAAATTCCCTACTACAAGAGCACCAGTATTGATGGATCACCCCACACCATCCCACCCACTAGAAGCGGTGAAAAAGGAAACCCGAGGAACCTTCTGAAATATCTCAAGATGACTATATGGGTGGTTCTTGTGAATCAACCAACCATTCAGAACATTCTCATCAATCCAAACCATAAGTATTATGTGACAATATTCAAGCAGGCACTAAATCGGATTTTTGAAGCTATGTTAGAGAAACCCTAAACTCTCACTGAAAATAGGTGAAATGTGGCACCACTCAGAGATTAACATGTGCCAATTGGTACAAGTGGTAGACAATTGGCATGCTCAAACAATGAGGTGATGCAGGAATGACATGAGGGAGAAAATATCATAAAAGCCCCAAATCTGGAGAATTAAAGCTCATCACAACCCTGAGATTGACAACTTTACATGATGTAACCTATGAAATCGTAAATGGAGAAATCATAGTAACAATAAATTAACCTATGTAACAATAAAGTCGGATTCATCCTGGGAGTGGTAATGGGAGAAATCATAGTGAACAACAGGAAACATGCATAGTTGCTTACAATCAAATAGATGAAAAAACCCAAAAAACCTAGATAATAATCATGAACAAGCTTAATATTGAATTATGAACTGTAAAGGAACTTAAAAAATGTGACATTACGAACCTGGTCAAGCGCACAAGAAAAAATATCCTAGACATGACCCTGGTTGACAAGTTGTATTGCTCATGATGCAAGAGGATTTGTACCTACACTACCAAGTCAATCAAAATCCATCATTATCTATACAATAAATACAAGTAATTGATGCAGTATTTTTTACTCTAAGATGCATTCTTATGATAATGTTAGAACATATGTTGAAAATGTCAAAACATACCTGAATAAGCTCCTCTTCATTTCAAGAACAATTTATTGGAGTCACATGAACTTGGAACAAGCCTCCCACGATCTGAAAGAGTAGCAACTAAGTCAACGGTGACTTTTTTGTTGCTACGCTGGATCGAGGGAGGTTTGCTCCAAGATTAAATTGCTCCAATAAATTATTCTCTACTAAACAGGGCCAACCACGTGAAGGTGGAAGCTCTTATGGCCCCTCCCCCTCCCCTCACATCACTCTCAATTCCCCAATACCCAATCTATATTTCATTTTTTACTTTCATGAGCATTAAAAAAAATATTCAATAACTAATAAAAAAACAATTCAACAAAAAGTACGCAAGGAAACATTGAAATTAATGCTTGACATAAAAATAGTATGATAAATGAGTTTTTTATATAACGCAAAAAACGTTCCAAGTATGGTAACGTTTGTCTTATAATAATACAATATTTTACAATGTCAAATTTTCTTTTTCTTCTTCCTATTTTTAAAGCTCCTAATTACACCATCAATATCATTGTGCTCTGCTCCTGTTTCGTGCCTTTCAACCCGCACTGCTGACCTAGTTGCGTATTCATGATGTCTGGGCTCATCCAGTGACGGGGCATCGCCTACAAAAACAGATAATATTAAATTTTAATTGTCAGTTTTAAATATCATTGAACTAGTTCGGTAATATTAATAAAAAAAATTGCAATGAGATTATTTACCTGGTGCACCAGTTGTCGCCGCTGACCTAGTTGTGTTGTCACGATGTCTAGTCTCATCCAGTGACGGGGCATCGCCTACAAAAACAGATAATATTAAATTTTAATTGTCAGTTTTTAAATATCATTGAACTAGTTCGGTAATATTAATAATAATAAAAAATTGCAATGAGATTATTTACCTGGTGCACCAGTTGTCGCCGCTGACCTAGTTGCGTAGTCACGATGTCTGGTCTCATCCAGTGACGGGGCATCGCCTACAAAAACAGATAATATTAAATTTTAATTGTCAGTTTTTAAATATCATTGAACTAGTTCGGTAATATTAATAAAAAAAAATTCAATGAGATTATTTACCTGGTGCACCAGTTGTCGCCGTTGGGACTGTTGCCCTATCTTCCTCTCTGGTGGTAAGATCCTCAAGGGAAACATTCTCTGTCATTTAAACAAAAAACGTTATAAAGACAACCATCAAGGTATAATTAGAAAAAATTATAAGTGGAAATTAATTACCGTCACGGCCCTCACTGATAGCAGCATTGTCGGCCTGGTCCCCACTACAATGATCAGGTTGCACGAGAGGATCATCTACATCTAGCTCTAAAACTGGGTTATTTACCTCGTCGGTAGTGTTGCTCCCCTGATTTAAACAAAGTTTTTAGACATTAAATTTATGGACGAAAACAAAAATATTGAAAGGTTAATGTTTTACCTTATCAGGCATTGTAGATCTTGGGACCTGCCCCAAGCTTCTGCGACGTTCAACTACGGCTTGATAGCCAAAACGGAAAGCAATATTTTTATCTTCCTCTGTAGTTATTGTTCCAAAGTCATCACCCTACATTATATATGATTGTGTATTTTTAATCATATCTGATAGGATTACAAAAACGTTGGAAGGCGATACAATTAATTATAAGATGTTTAGCTACTTAATTACAATTCTTACAGCTAATTTCAAGTAGCCACCCTGGCCGAACTTGTGATGGCCCTTTTTCTCAATCCTAGCTTTGGTTGCCTTTGAGGTGTCAGGCAACCTAGCATCAAAAGATTGAAGTCAGATATGACGTAGCACACTTTTATTTTAGACATAGAGAAAATTAAAGCTATTGAATTAAAGTTGTAATTTACCTTGCGGGTCCAGTTGGCATTTTCCCTTCTTTCTTTGCCCTTTTCTCTTTTCCGTCATGGATGAGTGCTCTCCACTCACTCTCTGAAACTGCGAGAGGACGCTCATATCTAGGGTTAAATTGCAATTGCGTCCTATAGGTGTCCCTGGTATATTTCAAATATTTGCCGGCTACCTGAGCCACCGCTTTTCTGTCAAATGTGCCGACCCCAAAAAAGGCTTCTAGATAATCTAGAAGTTCTTTTTTCAGGTTGGAATTCTGGGAATTCCACCCTGTACGTATGGTTGGGCCAAAAATTACCAACGCATGGCTCTCCAGAATCCTGTAGAACTCATTTTTTCCTACACAGAATAAAACCAAAAAAAAAAAAGATATTATCATTAATTTAAAAATAAAAATCATGATAAATATGTTTTAGATAAAGTACATGAAATAGTTAAAATATTAAAATTTACTTGGGAGTTGTACATGCTTTATAGGGACACCCTCATCGTTCACCAACAACGTGCCATTAATGGTCCCTGTGGAGCTGACACGTGTAGCTCCAAAAAACGCAATAATGTAGCTGGCCATATCAGCCTCATCATTGCCAACACGTTCAGCAGTTGGCTGGGTGTCAGCTTGGGCAGGGTGTGTTTCTTGGCTAGCACCTAAAGGAGTAGAAGGTGCACGAGAGGGTTGTTGGGCAATCTCTTGCCCTTGTGTCCCACTACCACCAACACCGGGTTCAGCAAATGCCAGAAAACGCTACATACAAAAGAACTTTTTGTTAGTTTAGTCAATGTAAAAATTAAAAATCAAACTATCACACTTCATCTCATGCAGAACAAAAAAAATATCCTTTTGAATTTTTATTATTACCTGATATCTTTCTAGCTGGCTCATAAGTTGTTTTATCTTCTCTTCTGTTTCAAGTGTTTGAGGCGCGTCTATCAAAGTATTAAATTCCGACCTTGCATCTCGTGCCTTTTTTTGCAACAAGAACACTGGAGATAGGGATGAAGAAAGCTCTTCCTCAAAGAGGGAATCATCAGGCGTACCATGGCTAGGTGTCTGCATATTTGAACAAATTAATATTATTTCAATTATGTAAATAACTAAAATACTTGAAGATAGAGAAATGTTGGCACTTTACATGTTCTTCCGCTGGCCTCTTTCCGCGATCATCCCGTCTCGGGGTTGTTCCTGCACTGCTCTGATCAGTCTGCCACATTGCAATAGAATTATAAATGTAAAAACTTGAAAACAATATCTAACTTGAAAACACAAAATGAAAACTGAAATAATTTCTAATAAGACACCGGAAGACAGAGTTAGAGTTTCAAATATGCCTTGCATTGAATTAAGTCCTGGAAACATGTCATTGCACATTAAGGCACCCAAACATTCAATCCACGAATGATATATTTAAGTAGGCTTCTCCTATTCTGGGAAAACACCATACCTATAATGCATTCACTTGCATGTATAAAGGAAAAGGAAAACATGTTTTCATACAACGGTGACAAAGGCATCTTGGGGAAAGGTATCTTCACTTTTTATTTATGTTGTTCACCCACACCACTCTCGTGTTTTCACTAATCCTATTTTTTCATTTTTGGATTCAAATTAAGTTAAGGCCTTAAGTATTTTTTGACCTTTCGGTGTAGTTTTTATAAGTGGCATGTATGGATTTTCCATTAATTATGCACTTTTTCTCTTCATGCGCATGTTTCCCTGGAAATCAAATGCATGATTTAGTCCCATACATTTAACAAGTTGTTGGATCAACTCCATAGGAAATATCATGTTTCCTCTTCAATCAAAATTTATCTCAGTTAGGGTAGGTAGGAAGGTTTTCCCTTTGTATTAATAGGGCACTTCTAGCTTGCATTTTTATTATATCTTTCAAATTTAGTGTCGTTTCAATTGGGGCATGATTTTTTGCAACTTTCAAGGTGAGAATGAACAAAGACAAATTTTTGTGATGGATGACTGTATATGACTCCATGGCCAGAGGAAAAGGCACTAATCTACTTCTTCAAATATCTATAGTTCTCATTCACCTCATACGAAGATGGTCCCTGATTTTGAGCCAAATGTTGCAGCAAAAAGTTCCCCCCTCCATAATTTGATATTCAATGGAAATTTCTTAAATTGATGATGGGGCAAGATTATGGAACATTGGCACATACATATGTAATGGAATTACAAGATCATGATATATGTTTGCATATGTTTATGGCAATGTTCCACCAAGTCCCCTGGAGGTGGGAGCGAGGGGACGAGGGAGCGCGGGAGCGGCCTATGCAAAAGCTCCCTACCAATTTTCAGGAAACGTGGGGGGACGTCGGGGTCATAAAAAATATAAAATTTAATATTTAAAATGTAACTATATTTTTGCAAGGAATGTATATACAGTCATCATACACTTGCATCATGAAAGATAAATCATAAATGATAAAATTACAAATCGATGAATGATTAATCATATAATTGAAACAAATTTAAAAGTTAAAAGTTAAAACATACATCATACAATCATGCATGTAAGTTTGTAAGTTTGTAACTATATAATCATTAATGTAACTACTAACAATGTACAATGAAAATAAAATTTAAGATATCATATGACATATTATATCAAGATGCAAAATAGAGTTTAAACTGAAGTTTACAACTCAAGTCTGAAACATAAAACTTAAATGAAAATAAGTTATGTCTGAAACATAAAACATAAAACATAACATATGAATATCAAATGATATCATCATAATGATAAATGAGCATAAATGCTCAAGTTAATGCCCCACTAGTCTCTGCATCCAACTTCTGCACGAATATATCGGGATCAACCATGTCACCATCTGAATCAGAATCACTTGGATTCTCAAATATGCTAAGTGGCACATCAACTTTTAACACGAAACCATAAACTAAAAGGGGCGGTGAGGGGACGTGAGGGGGCGTGAAGGGGGGTGTGAAGGGGCGTGAGGGGGCGTGAAAGGGGGTGTGCGGGGGCGTGAGGGGGTGTGAGGGAAACTTCCCCTAGAAGTCCCCAAGACCTCGGAGCGCGAGGGGGCGAGGAATCTAGACCCCTAGGTGGGGCGGCGAGACCCCATGTAACACTGGTTTATGGAGGTGGTGGAGCAAAAAAGAGCTCAAATAGAGCTGAAATTTTTCACATAAAAAGGACTGTGGGCTTGACTAATGGTTCCATTTAAAAAATGATATCTAGACAGAGAATAAGTGTAGCATGGAAACATGCATTGAAAATCCATCTGAGTTTGCATTGTATTACTTATGATGGATTCAAATTTGGGTTTCAAAATGCCAGGTTATGGCATGATTTTGTCGAGAAACCCTTGGTTGGATTCTCATGTTGGTTTAATTTATATTTTAAGTTTGTTTTGAAATATTTGGGTGATAGTAACTCATGAACTAGGTTACCAATGTGTAACAATCATATTTCAAGAATAAAGTTGTGATTTTTTTATATTATTATTATTATCTATTAGCTACGAGTATTGACACCTAATGCCTGGAATTTCGACATCTTGATAGCATGGATAATTTCGAAAATGTTTCTAGTAATGTTAACATAATAACTATCATTACATGTCTTCACTTTTTTCACCATAATAGACCTGTGATATGGACTCATCACACAACTTCATATACTATGTCCCAACAAGTTCAAACTGGTTGAACCTACCTCATAGTGTGGTTATTAAGGACAAGTTGCTTGATATATAACTCGATAGCATAGACCACGTTGCAGTTCTAAAAAGAGTCCTCAAGTGTCAAAAAAACTTCACAATATGTTCTACTATAAACCCTTTTGGGATACCTGAAATAATATATGTATCATTGATGACTTTTAAATTATGACAAGATCCAGAGGGAAAGGAAATCAATGGAAGAGTGATCCACCAATGAGAACCTAGAATTTAGCATCAGATGAGTTAGAGTCTAGGAAATTGAAACCTATAATTTTAATTAGTGATGAAGGACATCACATAGGTAATTATATTTTCATGTAGAATAATCTGTTAATTCAAATTTAAACTACATAATATGAAAGGCATACCATAAATTTTTCCACGTAAGTCCAAACAACCTATAAAAGGGAAAACCTTCATGGATAATTTCAAAAAAATTTCTAGTAATGTTAACATAATAACTATCATTACGTGTCTTCACTTTTGTCACCATAATAGACCTGTGATATGGACTCATCACACAACTTCATATGCTATGTCCCAACAAGTTCAAACCGGTTGAACCTACCTCATAGTGTGGTTATTAAGGACAAGTTGCTTGGTATATAACTCGATAGCATAGACCGCGTTGCAGTTCTAAAAAGAATCCTCAAGTGTCAAAAAAACTTCACAATATGTTCTACTATAAAGCCTTTTGGGATACCCGAAATAATATATGTATCATTGATGACTTTTAAAGTATGACAAGATCCAGAGGGAAAGGAAATCAATGGAAGAGTGATCCACCAATGAGAACCTAGAATTTAGCATCAGATGAGTTAGAGTCTAGGAAATTGAAACCCTATAATTATAATTAGTGATGAAGGACATCACATAGGTAATTATATTTTCATGTAGAATAATCTGTTAATTCAAATTTAAACTACATAATATGAAAGGCATACCATAAATTTTTCCACGTAAGTCCAAACAACCTATAAAAGGGAAAACCTTCTTTTTCCATGGGAAATAATTTACCTTTCCTTTTTCAAGATAATCTAAATCACAAAAAATATGAACTATACCGCACACATTCTTGGATAATGTGAAAGTGGAAAAGGAATACCCTACACAAGTGATGCACACATGTACATTTGAACACTAATAGATTTTTGTAGTGGAAATGCAATGCTTGTTTTCATTTAAATGTAGGGTTTTTAAAGCAGGGAGAAATAATGGCTGCCAAATTAATAAGCGTTTCTTTGGGAAAAATTTAAATCTTGTATTGGGTGATGAAGATAATAGAGGGTATTGAATCTTGATTCCTGACATCTAGAGAGAACCATACAGCCTAACACAATCCAATGGAATTGACCAAAAAAACCCAAATAGAGTCAACCCTACTATAGGAGGAAGGGCCTGCAGTAAGAACTTACCATTTTACAAGAGCTGAGGGCGAATGCTGTTCTGCAAGAGTTGAGGGCGAATGCTGAGGGAAAATTCTGTTCTGCAAGAGCTGAGGGCGAATGTAGGGCGAATGCTGTTCTGAAAGAGCTGAGGGCGAATCCAGGGCAAATGTTGTTCTACAAGAGCTCAGGGCGAATGCTGAGGGCGAATGTTGTTCTGCAAGAGCTCAGGGCAAATGCTGAGGGCGAATGTTGTTCTACAAGAGCGGAGGGCGAATGCGCGCGTGATATTAGACGTTAATGTAGCACACATGTACATTTGAACACTAATAGATTTTTGTAGTTGAAATGCAATGCTTGTTTTCATTTAAATGTATGGTTTTTAAAGCAGGGAGAAATAATGGCTGCCAAATTAATAAGCGTTTCTTTGGGAAAAATTTAAATCTTGTATCGGGTGATGAAGATAATAGAGGGTATTGAATCTTGATTCTTGACATCTAGAGAGAACCCTACAGCCTAACACAATCCAATGGAATTGACCAAAAAAATCCAAATAGAGTCAACCCTACTATAGGAGGAAGGGCCTGCAGTAAGAACTTACCATTTTGCAAGAGCTGAGGGCGAATGTTGTTCTGCAAGAGCTGAGGGTGAACGCTGAGGGCGAATGCTGAGGGAAAATGCTGTTCTGCAAGAGCTGAGCGCGAATGCTAAGGGAAAATGTTGTTCTGCAAGAGCTGAGGGCGAATGCTGTTCTGTAAGAGCGGAGGGCGAATGCGCGCGTCATATCAGACGTTAATGTAGCTATTGTGACGCATACGAAACAATAAAATCATTTTTATGTAGCGCGCATATAAGTTTCAAATTTTTATGTAGCGCGCATATAAGTTTCGTATTTTTATGTGGCGCGCATATAAGTGTCGTTATACCGACGGCGGAAAAAGCGTCACTATTGCGACAGGTGCCTAAACGTCGCAATGGCGACACCTAGACATTGTGTCGCACTTGCGACGATTGGAGTCATCTCAATAGTGACGCTTTGGGCCATAGTGTCGCAATTGCGACGTCTTCCTCCAAACGTCGCAATTGTGACACTTTTCTAAGTGTCGGTATTGCGACACTTTTCTATAAACGTCGGTATAGCGACGGTTTCGGGTGGGATGGAAAAAATTTGGGGAAATTTTCGACATTTGGTCAAAAAGCGGCCGAATTTCCGCCAAATGTAGTAAGTAAGGTTGTTAAATGTGATTAAATCATTTATAAATAATTAAATAAATCATTATTTATTTAATTATCATTCAACTACCTCTCTTAAATGATAAATAAATCATTTATTTATTTATTATTTACAAATAAAGGGATTTGACCGAAGTCAAATGCCTTTTACCTCCAAAAAATATAATAAAATATTCCATAAAAGGTGGATCTAGATTTGGTTAATATTATTTTAATCATACACCAAGATCTAGAATGACCCAATATTTTTTTATAAATAGAAGGGTTTTTCCTACCATTCATCAACTTTGTTGCCTTTTAGATCACTCGGGATCTATACTCTTGGTCCGAATTTGAGCCATTATCATTGTCATATTTTATATTATTTTTCTTGTGAGCTCCCTTGAGTTCTATGTTTGTCCTGGGTTTTCCGCACCAACAAGAGAGAGAGAAATTCTAGATCTGAAGTGCTGAGGACTTCCAAGAACCCATCCCATTGAGGAGAATTGGAAACACCTTTCTTGTTTTCCTCCCAGGTGCCATTAATATAAAAATTCTTCAAAAATATTGTTCTTGTCTTGTCTATTGGATATATGGAGCAAAACCTTATTTTTATTTCTTAATGTCTTTTTATGCATAGATCTAGATTTGTGCAGAATTTGTCTTGATCAACTAACTGCAGATATGAAGATATTAGCAGCCATATTTTGCTATTAGGGCTGTTTGTTATGCACATCTAAAAGGGTATTTTTTCATACACTTACATTAAGGATTCATCCTAACAATTGGTGACTCCACAGAGGTTTTCAATTACGACCGCTGTCGTTTTTCATATTCCTACATATCCAACTGCTTCAAACCCTAGGGTTTCTCTTCAGATTTCTTTTTTTCCTAGTTTTATGTTGTTTTTTACCCACAAAACCCTCAAACATTAAAATTTCTAACTTCCATGTGTTTCTGGCCCTATTGTGCAGGTAACAGACATCAGTCGCAACTGAGACAACACATTTTTTCGAAATCTGCCGCCGAGAGACCCGGAACTGCAGGTCGCACTTTTCGGCCCTAAACCTGTGATCTGGACTACAGGACGCACTTTTCAGCCTCAAAACTGTGACCTGGACGGAAAATTGGTCAGAACCTGCGACCTACACTTTTTTTTTCAGATTTTCTGAAAGTTTTCTGGGTTTTTCTGAAGCTTCTGTCAGGGTTTTCCAGCCTCCGTCTCCACCTGTTTAGACCCGTTATTGTTCTGTTTTACTCAAATAAGTGGGAATCTATCCTTCTAGGGCTTTAGTACCCTCCACTTTTTGTGGAAGAGTTTTTAGTTGTTGCAGGTGTCTAAATTTTCAGAGTTTCAACCATTTCTTTTCCAGATCTGATACCTCCTCTTCAGATCTCTTTTAGATCAGCTATTTTTCCATTCAAATCACCTCATATAGTTTTGTTTGGGTTTTCCTTTAGGGTCACCCCCTTTTCCCTACTGTCTTTAGCATTTTGCCTCCTCTTTCACAACAACCTTGCCTCTGTCTCTTTGCTATTTTCTGCACCTATTTTCAGCAGATTTATCCTTTAGATCCCTATCCCTCCTAACCTTAGATCTATTGGCTTATTTTCAGTGTGTTTTGATTAGATTTTTTTCCCTCTGTTAGACTAGTTTTTTAGAGACCCGCCTCCTTGGGTTAGATTGATCCATCGTTAGCTGTTAATTTTATGTTATTTCAGCATTATATACTGTTCTCTGCAGATTTATTTTTAGTTACGCAACACACTTTTTCTTTTTCTCTCAAAACATCTGGGTTTAAAAATTAAAATTAACGCACGCCACACACTCACCCTAAGCGAAGAAGATCCTGGTTAACACTGCCAGGCAAATAATTTAGAACATTGTAAAATCAATTGACACTGCACCTCTCTACCCTTGTTTCAAAATTGTAATCAATTGATTATGCGCCTGCTTTCCCTTGTTGGTCGTTCTTCTTCCGTTTGTGTCGTGTTTGTGTTGTCACCATTGTGCCCCCAAGGTGTATATCCCAGAGACTTCTTGGCCTTCATCCTTAGTTTCCGGTTGGTCAACCTACTCCTTCCTGTCGTCGTCGAGTTAGTCCTCCTCTAAGTCCGCACTCCGACTCCTCTTCTGATTCTTTGGGTTCTCCTTTTATTTCTGGTTCTCCCCCTGTCACCTTCACTATGTCTGGTCCAGGGCCTAACGCTAGCGGTAATCCTGGCCCTACTGCCGGGAATGCTACTAGCGGAATTGCCACAGAAACTACCTCGGCTGTCCCCTTGCTCCCTTACATGGCAGGCCTCGGTCTCCATGATTTCAATTAGTTGATCAATGACCCTATCCGCCACGATGTTGGTTGGCCTACTATGCCAACCAAGCTCCCCTCCGACATTCCCAAGTTCGAAGGCCGGAGAATATCCCTCCAACCATATCCGATCTTTCCACATGTGGTGTTCTTCCAATTCCATTACTGATGATTCCATTCGTCTTTGGTTGTTCCAACGCATGCTTACAGGCGAAGCTTCTAAGTGGTATGTTGATCAAACCTCCTCTTCCCATACCACCTTTGTGACCATTGCCTGAGCCTTCTTATCTTATTTCCAGCTCCCTCTCTGATACAACACTGGTACCGAACTCTTGACTTCTTTCCGTCAATCATCTGCAACCCGCCTATCCGATCATGTTCACGAATGGTGGAGAAGAAAGAGCCTATTTCGAGCTCCCACCTTCGAAGATGGGGTCTACATGGACTGGTTCCTTAGATCTCTCTTACCCACCATTGGCAAAGATGTCACATCACATTTTCCCCAAACCGAAGAAGCCGCCCTCCAAATAGCTTTGAAATATGACCTGATCTACGCTCAGTCTGGTTATGTTTATACTGTCCTTCCTGACCTCCCCAGACCTGGTGGCACTAATGCCCCAGGGGCATCTCATTTTGCCGACGGTATCGTTGGAGCTATTTCTCATTTGTACCCTCAACCTCCTCTAGGCTATGGTCTCCCTCCGGGAGGGGCCAACACCTCCAGCAATTTCCCCCCTCCAGGTAGAATGTATCCAGGATACGGCATGCCTCATCCTTTTTCCCAACCTCCTGCTTACCTCAATGTTTCCCAACCTAACCATTATCCTTATCCACATCCTGGTGCCCCAGCTCCTCCAGTATTTGCACCTCTGCCTCCCTTGCCTTCTCAACCCCAGCAACAACAACTACCACCCCCTTCGAGGCAAGTGTTTGCACAGCAGGGCGCGACTAATCCTCCTTCTTCTCAAAGGAAGAGGAAAGGAAATCAAAATAAATCTTCCCCTGGTACTTGTGGACCCAATCCTCAAGGTATTGACTCTAACACTGCTAACCAGCAACAAGGCACTCAGCCCAAGCCGGACAGGCCTATTCGTACAAATAAGCCTTGTTCGTGTTGCGGTGTTTATGGTCATTACACTCATGATTGTCCCCTTTTACCATAGATGCGGTAGATGTGGGATTCTCAAGCCACATTGCGAGGAAAACATGCCTCCCCTACTACTCCCCCCAATGTGGCCACTACTCAACCGACTGTGTTTACCAATCCTTTCCCCCAGCAAGGATTCGTGGCTACCCAACCACCTGACGGATAGGTGGCCACTCAAACTTCCCCTTCTGGTTCCTCTGATTACTAGATCCTCATGATGAACTCTGATAAACCTATAACTGTCGATTTTAACCTTCAAACTTGGTCCCGTCAGTACCCCAAGCCTCCCGCTCCGTCTGTCCCCGAGTCCCCTTCTTCAGGTTCTACAGAGCCTCTTTCGACATCCAATGGTCCCTTGCATATCCCTCAGCCTAAAGTTGAGGTTCATACCAAGATTCCTAAGGGACCATTATGCCGAAATTCTTCTTATGGTCGAGTTTCTCATTCGTATAGCATAGTAGATGATTTGGCACAATTTCCTGCTGCCATTTCAACACTAGAACTCCTCCAGTCATGCCCTTCTCAAAAGAAGGCTCTACTATCAGCCATGGGCGCTGTATATCTTGCTAATGACCAATTGATTGTTTTCAACGCCCATCAATCAGAACATCCTCCCCTCCCTGCTTCTGTTGCTTTCCAAATCCTTGTAAAAATCCGAAACGCTAACGTTTCTTGGTGTATCATTGATGAGGGGGCATCCACCTGTGTGATGTCTGCTTCAGTTTGGAAACAACTTGGATCTCCTGAGTTGGCCCCTTCCACGATCACCCTTCAAGCGTGGGATGGCCACGCCTCCCAGCCCATTGGCCTATTCTGTAATTGTCCTATCACTCTTGCGGGCAATATGGTTTGCGTTGACGTTGAAGTCATCAATGCCCCTCTTGATTATAACATTATTTTGGGGCGTAGCTACACCTGTGTCATGTCTGTTGTCCCATCCGCCGTCCACCGCAAGATGTTTTTCTCTCATAATGGAAATATAGTCACCATTGACCAGTTGACGTATCATGAGCCAAAATCTCAAACCTCCTCTGAGACAACCATCTCTTCTATGAAAAATAAGAAAACCATCGATTCTTTAACTAGTGTCTCTCCCGGCATCTACAAAGACTCCTCTTTGCTTGGAACCTTCCCTGGTCTTCCTCCTCCCCCTACCTCTAATCCCAGCTTCTCGAATGTTTGCATGATGCAATCATCCTGGGATGCCCTTAAGCGTCCTGCTTCGGCTAGTCAGCAACCTCAACCTCCACCTCGCCTACCGCAACCTGCTCCTAGCCCTTCGTCTTAGCTAGCCGGACCTCCTCCTTCTGGCCCTTCTCCTATAGCTGGTACCCATGAGCCCCTTTATCCTCTTGGGACAGTTCCACCAAGCCTCAACCATCTTGGAGCCATCCCTCCTGGTCATTACCCTACTGGTCAGATAACTTTCCTTGCTCCCCCTCCCGAAGTCTATTCGATTCCCATCATGGCCACCCTTTCTCTCCCCAACCTAACCCTAGGTATTCCCATCTAGTACCTTGACCCTCTAGCCGCTACCCCACCCGGTCACCCCAAACCCTACCTTGCTTTGACACCGGTTCCCCTTGCTTCTTCCGTTTCTATAGTGCCACCCGCACCTCAACAAGACCCTTCTCCTATTGTGACAGCTCCAGGAAAGAAAGGTAAAGCTCGCAAGGGGGCATCCAAAGACAAGGCCACCCTGACTAACCCTGCCCCTCCTTCGCCTGCAAAGCCTTGCACATTGTGTGATGTCGTCGGTCATGCCACCCATAATTGTCCTGAATTTCCCCATATTAAACCCATGGTTAAAGTTGCGTTCCCTGAGTCTACGGTCCCTGAACCCTCTGTTCCTTCTTCGTCCACAATCAAGAACCCAAAGAATATTCACACCAAAAAACCGTGTGCTCTGTGTGGTGTTCATGATCATTATTCCCACCATTGTCCCCAACTGACGCATTACTGCGCCTCTTAAGAGGTAGTTCGAGAGTATGAGGTTGAACAAAATCAATCTGCCTCTCCCATACTTGCGTAGTATGCTTCAGGTCAACTTGAAGATCTACTTGCTCCCATTGAAATTCCCCCTCCCGATGTCGAGATGACGGAGCCTGCTACCACCATCCTCTACCTATCATCATATGTGAGAACCTCAGGGAACATTCCCTTCGAATCCTCCCCTATTTTTTCGCTCGACCCCCCTTCAACGACCATCCTGGGCTCAACATCATTTGACCATCTATTTACTTGTTCTTTTGTCATCCCTTGTGACGATCCGTATGTGAGCCTTTATTTCCATGCTGATGCTTTAGGTAGATTTGTAGAGTCATGTGGTTTCCCTTCTCCTTGTCAACCCCTCTTTTCCCGTCATGATGACCTCCTGGAAGCCTTCTCCACCCCTGACCTTATCTTTCCCGCCCATAAACGGGATGACACCATCCGTGTATATGTTGACCTCCACAGCATGAGCACCAGCTATACCTCCCGTAGCCCTCATACACCACCCTCTAGTCGGTATATGAGTCATAGCCATCCTACCCAGACCACTCCCTCCTGCAATTTTCATTTGATGTCTACTTTGCACTCACGCTGCCATCATTGTTCTTCTCCCTCCCATTTATTGTCTTCTGACACTATTCCGCAAAGCCTCTCGTCCACAACCTATATCGGTTACGCTGATGGTGCGAGTCGCTATTCCCAGAATCTAGCCTTTGCAGGTTGGGCCATATTTACCCCCTTGCATACACTTGTTCTCTCGAATGGGGTTTGCATTGGTACTACCACCAATAATAAGGCCGAATATGATGCAGTGCGTGGTCTCTTAGTCGATGCCCTCTCTCATCGCATCCTCCATCTGCACATTGATTTAGATTCCTTGCTTCTTGTCATGAAAATTAATGGTGTCTATGGTGTGCATAATCGTAACCCTTTTAGATGATATTTACGAGTGAAACTTTTGATACGTGAATTTGAAATCATTACTTTCAGTCATGTACCTTGAGAACAAAATCACTACTTAGATAACATTGCAAACCATGTTCTAAATTGGTATTTATCACACGCATTTCATATAAGACAATAACCTTCAAAATCATCAAAATGATGCATATCCATAATATTTTTCGTATAACATGTTTTTAGAGTCCACCTACTCTGATACATATGACATGCCTATAGCATGTTACAAAAAACTCAAAACTGGGTGGCACCACTCGCCCCTACATACACACTGGGGGCACCACTTGCCCCTATATACACACTAGGGGGCACCACCCACCCCACACCTAATCATTATCTGGAGGATCCCAAGCCAATGGCTCTGCTCCCGCAGCTCATATATTGCGCATCCCCTGACCGGCTATCGCCATGCGCCGCATGACACCTCGCCATTCCGAAGGTAGACTAATACATGGCTCTATGTACTGGTCATCTAAGCCTTGCCAACCACGCTCTGAAACACCGGTCAACAGCCTCTCACATCTACGACGGATGTCCTCCAAGAGGGCGGCTGCATCCTCATTCTGTGCCGCTCTCGATCCACTAGGGCTTGCAGCTCCTGATCCTACAGGTCGTCCCATATATCCGGTCGGTTTTACTGGAGCTATATTTTCATACCAAAAGTACATGAATCAGTACCATATATACTATTCAAAAAATTTAACATGCACATAAAATATGAGTAACTTTCCACTTACCATCGGGCCCCCATACTCGACCAGGCGGAAGTGGCAAGTCCGGATCCCCACAATAACTCATCCTACTATAGGGATAGTCATATATATACAACGACATCTGATCCCAATGGGCAAAGAAATCAGATCAGAACACCCGTCCGACTGCCCCTCCTCCTCCTCTACACCGTAGTCGCCCCCACCGGTGCATCCTGGGCTCTCTCGAGCCCCCATCTGGGAGATGTATACGAGGTCGCAAGGTCGGGATCTTCTCAAAAAAGAAGGAGCACAATAAGGTCCCATACGCGCAATCATGGTTCACTTGCCGCTTGCAAAGTGACAGTTGTCGTTTCAATGACACCAACATCATCTGGGCCCACCCATAGTAGGTCCCACTCAAAACTTTCTCCACAATCATCATCTGCCCCCCAGTGATGTGATGGAGTGCCTGGTTGCCCAGGATCCGCAACACCGTTGCGGCCACTGCACGGGTCTCTAATCTCTCTAGGTCCCCGATCGGTATCCGAGTCCCTTTGACTTGGAGGCCTAGTCGACAATGTCGCTCTACAAACTCCATGATGTTACGCCCCCGCAGTAACACTGGCTGTGTATTTCCCACCATCTCTAATGGTGGGAGACTAGTCAGGAAATATAGATCTTGGACTATCAACTCGATCCTGTGCCCCTGCACTATAAAGACCTCATGATCTGGATCCCAATAACTAACAATCCAGGCCAATAAGGGCTCTCCATCTCTCATCAGAGGGTTCTCCACAAACTTCAGAACCCCAAACCTGACCAATGCACGATAGACACCCTGATCCACTTGGATCTCCGACTGTAATGTACCCAGGTCTCTCTCTCTCCAGTTGATCCGTATATCTACCATATCTGCAAAAAAACATCATCTTTGTCAGTATACAGATAGAAAAAACTGTATCCAACCACAAAAACCCAAATCTCAACCCCAAAACAACACTGAAACCCCCTCCATCTGACAGGTTGCACTTTTTGGCCAAATCCTGGGACAGGTCACACTTTTTTTCTCAAAACCTGCTTCCCAGGTCACAGTTTTTGGCCCAAAAAGTGCGACCCAACTGTGAAGATGAAGGAGGGGTTGTTCCTCAAATTTAGGACCCTAATCTGAACTTTCAATCCATCAAAAAGAAAGAGTAGGATTAGGCCTCTTACTTGCAACTAACGGATCTCGATTCCAACGATCGGTTTTTCCACTACGATCACCGCAAGATTTAGGGCCTTAACTCCTCTTTACATTCACCACAGCTACACAAGCAAATGAATGAATTTGGAGGGAAAATGCCTTATTAGAAGAGAAACCCTCGATTTTTCTTTCGCCTGTTGCGGCCAAACCGTAGCTCAGTTTGACAAACCGTCTATACCGTTGGAAAGCTCTCACTGAGCCCTCAAATTGGTATTTGTTAGTTTTTCATGATTTGATACTTCACCAGGACACATTTTGTCGAAGAAGGGTCTCTTCACCTCTCCTCAAAATCAGATTTCCTCACTTACAACACTTGTACTTGGGGCACCACTTTTCCTCCATACTTGTCCTTGTTTGTGTTGATTTTCATCATGAGTTACCATCTTGTACTCATGTTTTTATGGTCCCCCATTGGACCTTTATTGTGTGGCAGCACCATCAAGTCACCCTTTTTTAAAGCATCCTAGTTGAGTCGTCATCGCATTCATGGAGTCTATCCCGAGTCCCTTTGTATCCCGCTATAGTCTTCCATCCTTCATTGCTTGGTCCCTCTCTCGTGTTGCACATTATGGCCTTCAGTCCCACTGTCCCCTATCCCTCATGATATTTTGTCAGTCACTTCCAGGTCATCCATGCCCTTTATGCTTTAACAAGGGGAGTTTTCCATTCGCTACTCAGTGCTCCCCATTTCATCATCATCATTGGTGTCAGTCTGTTAGTCGCTCTAATATTTTCTCTTGTGCCTTAGTTGAGGATCCCTTATTGCCTCACCTATGGCAGACCTCCTTCTGTCGACTTCAGCTCATTCATTCCAGACGACAAGTCTAGAGGGCGGTGTACCTTGGTCCACTCTTCCACTCTTTTTCGTTGCCTCACATTTATAACGTGCAAAGGGCCCTCCTCAGTCTCTCATTACCCCTTTGACTTGATTTTTTCTCAGCTCCAGCTCCTTTCAGCATGATCGAGATCCATATACTTGATGGTCCAGTGATGCAGCAGCTGATATCAGTGATTCTCGGGTGTGTGTGAGATGTCTTAGCCCTCATGAGGGGGTGGCCCTTCAAGTAGCCCCCCACATGCCCGAATGACCTCTTCATCACAGCCTTCGATGCAGCTCCATATATTTGATGATGTCGGCCTTAGCCGCTTGCAGCACCTCTTTGATTTGCATGTATCCGTCAGATTTTGCGAGCCCTTCCCCGTTTATGGGGGAATTTGGGTTGTATTTGTATCTAATGTACTCATATATTATTGTATGAGTCCTGGATGTTATCCCAAGCACAGCATGTATGTGGGATTCATCATTATATATTTTATCTGGCTCATGTTTATGCCAGCCTATTCTTTATGGTTCAGTCCCTTGTTTACTGGATGCACTATTCTTTTTGCATTGCTCCCTACGGCATATGTATGCCTCCCCACCTCATTAGCACAGTACCCATTCACAAAAAGAGACTTGTCACACCTATAAGTGTACCTATTCATAAAAAGAGACTTGTCGCACCTATAAGTCTCATCTCCTCAGGGTATAGTTCCTCAACACATTAGTCTACCTTACATTTCTCTCTCTGACTTCCCTTTTGATGTCTGGTGATTGAGTTCTTACAACGTACTTCGGTCATACGATCTGCTCCTAACACTCGCACTCTGGGGGGAAATCTGTTACACCATTTTTTGGTCATCTAACCTATTATCATTCGATGGACCCAAGTACACCATGTAAGACTAATTTTACCCTTAGTAAAATTTCTTTCACTATGTAAAATGACTTAATAAAACACATTTATTAGGTTGTTTATGGTCTAAACAGGAAACCCCAAGGGGAAATATTAAACAAATCTATATTTGTTTGGTTTTCCTCATGGAATAACTAATTAAACAGTAATTTAATTATTATTCCTGGTCATATTTAATCCAAAACAAGGAAATTAATTAGATAAATCCTTATTTATCTTCTTGTTTTCTAGGAATAATTATTTCAATCTTATTTAAATAATATTCCTTGTTAAATATGACTAAATCATTTATAAATAATTAAATAAACCATTATTTATTTAATTATAATTCAACCACTTCCTTAAAATAATAAATAAATCATTTATTTATTTATTATTTACAAATAAAGGGATTTGACCCAAGTCAAATGCCTTTTCCCTCCAACAAATATAATAAAATATTCCATAAAAGGTGGATCTAGATTTGGTTAATATTATTTTAATCATACACTAAGATCTAGAATGACCCAATATTTTGTTATAAATAGAAGGGTTTTTCCTACCATTCATCACCTTTTGTGACCTCTTAGATCACTCTGGATCTATACTCTTGGTATGACTTTGAGCCATTATCATTGTCATATTTTCTATTATTTGCTTTGTGAGCTCCCTTTGAGTTCTATGTTTGCTTGAGTTTTCTGCACCAACAAGAGAGAGAGATTCTAGATATGAAGTGCTGAGGACTTCCAAGAACCCATCCCATTGAGGAGAATTGGAAACACCTTTCTTGTTTTCCTCCCAGGTGCCATTAATATAAAAATTCTTCAAAAATATTGTTCTTGTCTTGTCTGTTGGATGTATGGAGCAAAACCTTATTTTTACTACTTAATGTCTTTTTATGCATATATATATATTTTTGCAGCATTTTTCTTGATCAACTAACTGCATATCTGAAGATATTAGCAGCCATATTTGCTGTTAGGGCTATTTGTTATGCATAGCTAAAAGGGTCTTTTTTCGTACACTTACACTAAGGATTCATCCTAACAACTTGCAAAGATACACAAGCTCTTTCCCTTGAAACAATAACTTCATCTCCATCCCCATGTGTTAATGGGTCTTCTTTTGAAGTGACAATGTTGCTACTGTCTTGTTCTTCCTTCTCATCAATATTTCAGAACACCTCATTATCGACAAGAGACCTTGGATCTTGGTCTTATTTTGAAAGAGGAATCTCCATGACTTCCTTTTGAGAATAAATCTCTTCATGCAATGGGGATCTTGCCCTTGGCAAGGTATCACACAAGTTTTTATCCCCTTAAAAATAAATCTAAAGTGGATTTTGCATATCATATCTTTCCAACTCATGCAATGGTTTTGCATGATCATGCTTTGCTAGCTTTTTAAAAGAAGTTTTAGCTTGTTTCTCATCAAATATCTTCACCATTATCCTAGTGAACTTAGCATAAGTAGATATATTTGCATTCTTCAATGAAAAGGATTTAAATAACCACCAAGAATAAGCTTTACCTTTAAGATGCAGCGCTGCTACTTTAAGGGCTTCTTTTTCTGAAACTTGATGTAGATCCAAATATGAGTCTAGCTAATCTATCCATTCTTCGGTTGTGCATGTGGAGGATCCATCAATGTTAGCCATAAAGAATCTACCTCTTCTTCTTCTACTGCTGGATCTTCTCTCCTCCTTGAGCTGGCAGAATTCTTGGAAGCTCAAGTGCTCCTTGATTTTCCAAGATTTAGATTCATACTCCTGAAGATAATCACTCAAAGTCTCCTCCTTTGGTGCATCTTCTTCCCTCATTTCTCTTGCAGTAGATCTGGGCATAGAATAACCCTGTAGATCTGATGTAGTTGAGTGCTTGCACATATAAGATGAATAACTGGGCTTTTCTTCATGTAAAGATCTTCTTGAGGGACCTTCATTGTAATATTCCTTTTTCGGAAATTTCTGCAATATGGTCCTCAAGGACGGTGTATAAGGGAAGCAGTGTAAAAATAAGTTGAAAGGGGGCTTGGATCCCCTTTATAACTCACTAAAAACTTCTCTTCCAGAATTTGAGCCCAAAGAAATGTCTCTAGATGGGCTATTCAGATCTCCCCAAACTATATCCCTCAAGGAATGCTCAAAGAGAGAGCTTACAACAATATATGAACATAGCCATCAAACTCTACAAATATGAATGAACCATAAGATGAAATATAATACAACCATCATGTTTATTAATAGATCAGCTACAATATACAAAAATATCTTGAGGGACAAGCTACTCAAGCTACTAGAATCAACCTCCAATGATCAAACTATGAAATACATGAGTTGCTGCAACTGCACAAAATGCCGGAAAGCAGTGAAAAAGTTGTATATATTATGGTAGCTGCTGATATAGATGCATATACATGAAATATTTCTGAACTATACAAGAAATTCCCAAGAATAAAATAATGGGCTTCAATACACGATTTCTAGCCAATCTAGGAGAGATTGATAGAAATGCCGGAAAATGTACAATGTGACAAACAACTTGTCACTGCAACTGAATCAAAATAAGAATGAGGCTATGGCAGATCTGAAATACTAATTCCCTCCTCTGATAATGTTCTTAAGCAAAAGGCTTGATCCCTCTTACAAGAAAACACTCCTCCTGACAAGCTCTGGTGACCCTCTGAGAATTTGCCTGCATAAAATAATGCAGTTTTTGCCCAAGAGTGCACTGTGAGAGATGGTGAGTGATTAGCCTGGTGCCAAATATTTTAAATGAAGCCCGGGAGTCTCCTCTGCTGCTCTTCCAAAGAATATGCAAGAAATCCACCAAAGAACAAGCCAAGAATGACTCTTAGAGTTCCTCTGTTGCTGCTCCCAGCAACACAACATTTTATTCCCAAAAAAATAATGCTGTAGCTGAAGGGATAGGCTTGGAAAAATGCTGGAATGAGAAGTTGAAGCTCAAACCCTATCCTTCCTTGAGGATGAGGAAGGGATTCCCGACCGGGAACACCCTTGGGTTCAAGAACACTACAACCATGCTAAACAACCCGGGGATGCAAGTCTTTGCAGACCCAACGAAAATAATAAGCTAATGCACAATCAAAATGGGTTGCCATCTCCTCCTTATAAAGAAAGTGAACTCCTTTCACCATGGGTCCCATTCACACTTGCCACCTAGCTCATGAAAGTGGAGCCTCCTCTAAAACTACGCTGCCTTGTCATGGAGATTCCCTCTCTTGTACAACGTTGTTGACTTAGTCAAAGATGGCTAAATCAAAGTGATCCCAATAATGTTCACACCCTTAGGTGCTTAGTTCAGCTGCTTATTCATCCTCCTTTCACACAAAGAGTGTTATTTATCCATCAAAAGGGGTTAAGGGGTCTCCTTACCCATTTTATTCAACAAAATAAAAATATGCTAACTATAATGCTCCTTTTAGCTTGAGGCTAAAAATTTGGAACATTACAGTCCTCCCCTCCCACATGTTGCTTGCCCTCAAGCAACTGCATAGAGAGAACAAAATTCCTCCCCCTTTTCTTTTGTGTCCTCCTCATCAACAATCTCCACCACTGCTTAAAATATCCTGCAACAAATCTGTCCTCCATTGCTTCCTCCCAAGTATGCAAACCGGAATGGTGCAAATCATGGAAAGATAGAAGGTGTAGGTGGAAACCTTCTTGATGTGCTATGGCCTCCTCAAGGAAGGAGTGATGACATGCATGGGAAAATTTTGTTCCCAATGATGATCCTCTCATCTAGGCTATCATCCAAATAGAAATCTCAACCCTTGGTATATGCAATGTGTTGGGGCTGAATGGAGAGTTGGGATTTTGATTCCTAAGGTGTTTCTCCCTCCATTTGTGGTACATATGGGGCTACTCCTATCCTTGGGCTGAAATGGTATGGCCTCCAAGAATTTCCCAAGCTTCCCCATTAATAAAATCAGCCATGAAGTGCCCCCTCAAGTTCTTCAAGTGGTTTTTCCCACAAGAAGAGAAAAGTAGCAATGTGGCAATCATGGTTTTCCCATGGTGTCTCCTGCAATATAAAACATGTACAATGGGGAGAATCATGCTCCCAATGGGTTGTACATCCAATACTCTCCAAACAATTCTCCTCATAAGTGTGCAAATATCAGCAATACAAGGAAGCAATATGCAATGAAAACAAGCTGTCCTAGGACAACCAGAGAGTGAATCATAGTTCCACATGAGGAACCAGCGCAGTGCATTCCATTCCTTCCTAAAAAAAATAGATAACAAGTGCTTTAATAGCCACTTTTTTGCTGCCACAAACATCTCATAAGGTGGAAACATGAAAGTACAAGTTGGTGTTAATGGTGCACACCAAGAAGTATGTGGCTTCCCCCACAAACCACCATTAAGGTAGCCAAAATCAATGCTACAAGTAGCTACAAGTACATTATACAAAATTCAAGAAGGGATGATCCTCCTTGGTAAAATATGATGCTCATGTAAAGTAAAGGATTACAAAACATAATGTGAAATATACCTTCTTTACCATGTACTAGAGACCTTGAGCTGAAATGGCTCATCTGAATGCTCTCCCTCACCTCCAATGAGTAGGGAAATGGTTGTGCCAACCTCTCCAAAATCATCCCGACTATGCATCTATCCATATGATGATATAGATCATGTTGAATTCCCTCCCAAGTGAACTCCTCTAGCGAAGAAAAGTATGCATCCAAGTGCATAGCTAGGAAGTCCTCATGTGCTGCATGCAATAATTTCTCCTTGAGACTAGAAGCCCTAGTCAAGAAGATCCTGCCATAATGATAGATGACCATATCATCCACTATGTATCTGTCATCTCTATCTGGGTCATCAATAGTCATGCATGCATCTAGATCCTGGGAGTACTCTACCAAGAGTTGAGTCCTCCAATCTGGATCAATCCTCCTCATAGATAACACTAGTAATCTACAATGTGATGCTCCCCTCACGTTGCCGCCTGCTACTCTGACATCCCCCATGCCAAATTCATCCTCCAAGATGCTGCCATTCCCATCATGCAGTTTCTCATGCTCAAATAGTAATGGTGACCCTTGGAAGTTGGCCTCCCATGAGAAGCTTTCATCCAAAAGGAATCTCCCGATCCTGGTCAGTGTAAGCATGAGTGACCTCCATCTACTCCCATGTATGAAAGATTCCTCCCTCAAAGGAAGTATCCTCTTTCACTCCAAATCTGTGGAGTAGTCATCCTCTACAACCTTCACCTCTCCTAAATCCAAGAGTGGTGAATCCCAAAATGAGATGTCTCTCATCAATGCCGGATCTGGTGGCCTTCCAGGTGGAATTCCTCCCTGTAGTGAGACATCAAAATAGGAAGTAGAATATGTGTATGAAGGGAATGGATGGTCCCTCTCTCCAATATGCAGTGCAGTCTCTTTCCTATGTGAAGAAACTCTCCTCAAAAGATAAGGGTGAATGCTCATTCCCTCCTAATGCTGATCCTTTTCTTTTCCTCCATACTTCATTTCGCAACCCTCCAATACTACTGCATGCTACTCAGGAATTGTTACTAGGTCCCCACATGTGGTACCTCTTGGAATCCCTTGCGTAGACACAAGGATTCCTCCAATGGAAGCAAGAGCTCCCATCTCATCTCCATGTGGTGATGGATCTCCCTCCAATGATATAGTGTTGTGGGTCCTTCTACCCTCTTCACCAACATATGAGTATGCCTCCTCTCCAATGAGAGACCTTGGATTTAGGTCTTCCTTTGAAAGAAGGATCTCCATACCATTACAACTGGAAGATTTCCCTTCATACAATGGGGGTCTTGCCTCTAGCAAGTTATCATCTCGATTTCCTTCCCCTCTAGAAATATGGAGTGGAGTTTGCTTCATGATTTCCTCCAACTCATGCAAGGTATTTGGTCTCTCAATTTTTACACATGATGCTTCACATTGATCTTTATCTAATCTTTGCACCAATGCCTTAGTGAATTCATCATAGGTTTTTACATTTTCATGATAACATGAAATAGAAATTTTAAACCACCAATCATGGGCCATACCTTTGAGATGCAGCGCTGCTATAGTGATGGCCTCCTTGGCTGCAACTTGGTGTAGCTAAAAGTATGCATCAAGCTCCTCCACCAAAGTTGTGGCTTTACACCTTGCTGATCCATCGAAAGTAGATAGAAGGAATATATATTTCTTTCTCCCTTTGTCCTGGTACTCCTCCCATGAGGACTACCATCATCCCAAATCAAATTCCTGCATTTCATGGGATCTTGAAATGAAATCTTCCCGAGGATCAATTTGACCCTATGAGGACCCAAATAGGTGGTAGGAAAAAAACTCCCATCATAATGTGCATGGCTCAGGAAATTTCCAATACAGTCATGAGAGATGTTATCCATCCGAAGATGTCCTCCATCTACTATCTGCTCTTGAGAGAAGGGAAGATCCTCCTCAAACTGTTAAATAACTTTGCACTCCATGATGTGCTGAAGTGCACCTCCAATTAATTATTCCCATGAGGTCTCTGCCTCATGCATGGCCTTTCAAAACCAAAGGGGCCTTGGATTTGCTGCAAGTAGAAGTTTCTCTTTGAGCAGGGGTGTGCTCATTGAGAAAGGGCCATCTAGAAGGGAGAAAGGGTTTCTCACTTCAAGTTGTATACCATCCATCATTCCATCCTCTATTGCTTCATGAATGAAGCTTCCATGTGAATTCTCCAATGAGGAATGGTTCCTCTCTTCTTCCTTACTGCTTTTGCACAGCGCAGTGAAACTATGTTGCTCTAAGTCAGTAGCATGCAAAGATGTAGATCTCTTCATACAATGTGTTGAAATGACAATAGATGGATTTTTAATCATACCTTGGTGAGAAGTAGAAGCAAGAGCTTCTTCCTCAACAGTGTGGTCCTCCTCAATTGAACATGAAGGCTGTTCCTCCAAGGTTGTGCCAACGTTGGTACAAGTCTCCACCCTCTCAATATCCTTGAGATCTTCTTCAATACCCTTCAAGGTATGGAAAAGGAGCAGGGAGATCTTCTCTTCTGTCATTTTTCCAAGTGGTGGAGCCATGCTCTTGTTTCTTCTATACAATGCATCTTCTTCGTGAGGGTAGGAAGTGCATGGATCTTCCGCTCCTTCTTGAAAACTTCTGTAGGTTTCACTATAACTTTCTTCTTCTCGAAACCCTCTAGGAGTCTCAATGCATATTATTTCTCTCTTTTGATTTACTTCTTTGGAGAGGCCCTCCTTAGATCTGAAAACTGATGAGAGAAATCTCATCCTCTCCATCATTATGATATATGTTTCTTCTCTTCACTTTGCTGATAGCTTGATCTCACAGGCTGTGCCAGAGATCATGCTCTGATACCACTGTAATATTCCTTTTTTTGGAAATTTTTGCAATATGGTCCTCAAGGACGCTGTATAAGGGAGGCAGTGTAAAAATAAACTGAAAGGAGGCTTGGATCCCCTTGTTAACTCACTAAAAAATTCTCTTCCAGAAGTTGAGCCCAAATAAATGTATCTATATGGGTTATTCAGATCTCCCCAAACTAGATCCCTCAAATAATGCTCAAAGAGAGAGCTTACAACAATATATGAACATAACCATTAAACTCTACAAATATGAATGCAACATAAGATGAAATATAATATATCCATCATGTTTATTAATAGATCAGCTACAATATACAGAAATATCTTGAGGGACAATCCACTCAAGCTACCGGAATCAACCTCCAATGATCAAACTATGAAATACATGAGTTGTTGCCACTGCAAAAAATGCCAGAGAGAAGTGACAACGTTGTCTATATTATGGTAGCTGCTGCTATAGATGCATATACATGAAATATGAATGAACTATACAAGAAATGCCAGAGATCAGTGATAGCGCTGTCTATATTATGGTAGCTACTGCTATAGATGTATATACATGAAATATGGATGAACTATACAAGAAATTCCCAAGAATAGAAGAACGGGCTCCAATACAAGATTTCTAGCCAATCTAGGAGAGATTGCTAGAAATGCCGGAAAATGTATAATGTGACAAACAGGTTGTCACTGTAAATGAATCAAAATGAGAATGAGGCTATGGAAGATCTGAAATACGCATGCCCTCCTCTGATAATCTTCTCAAGCAAAAGGACTGATCCCTCTTACAAGAAAACACTCCTCCTGACAAGCTCTGGTGACCCTCCCAGCAACTGTCTGCATAAAATAATGCAGTTTCTGCCCAAGACTATGCTGTGAGAGATGGTGAGTGATTGGCCTGGTGCCAAAGATATGAAATGAATCCCGAGAGTCTCCTCTGCTACTCTTCCAAAGAATATGCAAGAACTCCACCAAAGAAAAAGCCAAGAATGACTTTGAGAGTTCCTTTGTTGCTGCTCCTAGCAACAAAACATTTTCTGCCCAACAAAATAACGTTGTAGCTAAAGGGATAAGTTTGGCCAAATTCCAGAATGAGGAGATGAAGCTCAAACCCTCTCCTTCTTTGAGGATGAGGAAGGGATTCCCGACCGGGAACACCCTTGGGTTCAAGAACACTACAACCCTACTAAATAGTCTAGGGATGCAAGTCTTTGCAGACCCAACGAAAATAATAAGCTAATGCATAATCAAAATGGGTTGCCATCTCCTCCTTATAAAGCAAGTGAACTCCTTTCACCATGAGTCCCATTCACACTTGCCATCTAGCTCATGCAAGTGGAGCCTCCTCTAAAAATGCATTGCCTTGTCATGGAGATTCCCTCTCTTGGAAAACGCTATTGACTTAGTCAAATATGGATAAATCAAAGTGATCCCGATCATGTTCACACCCTTAGGTTCTTAGTTCAACTGCTTATTCATCCTCCTTTCACACAAAGAGTGTTATTTCTCCATAAAAAGGGTTTAAGGGGTCTCCTTACCCATTTTATTCAAAAAAATAAAAATATGCTAACTATAATGTTCCTTTTAGCTTGAGGCTAAAAATTTGGAACATTACATTCATGTCTTTCCCTCTTTATTCCTTTGATTTCTCCTTTAAGCTCATGCAGAGTTTGGAACATAGTTTTTAAGAACTCTTTCCCTTTCATTCTTCCAAATAAATGGGTTTTACCCTTTCCTTTTGTGTCTTCAATGTAATCAATCTTCTTCTTCTATCTCTTCTCTCCTTGAAAAGACATATTGGCTTGAAGCTCACAGGCTGAGCCAAAGATCATGCTCTAATACCACTGTAATATTCCAAAATAGGGATGCAACAATACTTGAACACAAATCTGGAATATAAATGATAAATAACTCATAAAATGTGTTTGAAACACATAGCCATCAATTACATGTACAACAACAAGAAATTTGATCCATTATATCAGCCAAAAGTGGGGAAAAGCGGCTATTTATGCCCTAAAAATGTTATTTTCAGATATTTGTGTGATAATAGGGAAAAATAACGTTGGTATCCCTTATAATATGTAATTTGGGACTCACACCCAGAATATATCCGGAAAAAAATTCGCTTTTTCTTAGTTAAACAGATCTCCCGGTCCTGATATGGCTTAAAAACACTGAAATCCTATGACTTGACTAAACAGAACGTTTTTGAAGCATGCACAACGTATTTTATAGAGTATTTCTGATAAAATATGATGAAAACATCACATATATAGTTTTATTTCTCAGAACATGAAGAAAAATGGAAGACTTTGATGAATAAACCCTTAAGAATGAGGTGCTGCAACACATAAAAATGACTGCAAAGGCTTGACAGGGTTATTTTATTGAGAGTATTGCAGCAGTAGATTGCATATCAGATCTAGAGAAAAATAATGCATGAAAATTTAGATCCATACACTATAATGTCTCTACTTTACATTCCCCTTGGGGATTTCAGCAAATCATGAAGCACATGGAGTAGATTCGAGATTCTATGAAGTAGATCTGCAGATCTATTCAGAATTTATTAAGCATATATAGGAGTATTCAGATCAGATCTGAATATGAAATGGATAAGAACATAAATCCATGGATCACCACAGTGAAGGGAAAATCCCCAACACCATAGATCACTCCTCAAACTTTGCCAAATCACCCTGCAACTTTCCTCTTTGTAGATAACACAGTACTGGAAGAGGGACTGCATTTTGGGCTTGAAGAAATTTTTGGCCTGATGCCAAGAGGTAGATATGAAGCTCAAATGATCCAGAACACTCTTGCCAATGGGATATAAGCCTATCCCACTAAAAAGGGGTACTATATTGGCCTAGACCTGAGTAGATCTAGCCTCCACTTGCTGTAGCTTACAAAGAAAACCAAACCCTCAACAAGATCTGAGTTGTAGTTGGAAGTAGAATCTTGGCCTTAAGCTTTCTAGTGGTCAAGAAGTACAAGTCTCTTCCAAGAGCTACTCAAGGAAAGAGAAGGATTCCTAAATAGGAGATCCTTGTGCTAAACAACACTATTATCTGCTAAACAGCCAATAGAATGAGAAATGTCTAAACAAACATATTCTTCAGAAATAATATTGTCTTCAACAACCCTTATCTTGTTGTCCTCCTCTTCCTTTTATAAGAATGAGATCTTGCAAAACCCTAAACCATCGCAATGATTTATCTCCTTTCACATGTGTGGCCTCCATCTAAAGCTGCACTGTGCATCTAGTAGGTTCATTGAATCTGGATAGTGTTGTTGATTTGGTCCTGTTGATCCAGTCAAAAGTCTCAACTCCTTTCACACATAAGGGTGTTTTATTGAAGTAGCCCAGATTTAGCCTTGTTCACACGGGGCATTGATTTATTCATTGATTTTAGGAGTTTTTATGTTCCTCCCTTTTACATTTATTCAAGGAATGTAAAAGTTAAAGAAAATTTAATATCTCCAATTAGCTTGAGCTTGGAGGCTAATTGGGAATATTATAGAACTATGAAAGGAATCATCTGAATCTAGTGAAATTTAGATGTGTAAAACTAACTTTGAAAGAAGGAAGAAAAGGAAGTGTTCTTAAACTATTCTAACTTGCATAAAAATGAATCAAAACTGTTAAATGGTTAGAATCTGATCTTAAAAGGAGAGTGCCTATTGTAATGACTTTAAAAATTAAAGTTAATTCTACTCCATGGATTGAAATATGAATCTTATAACTGAAAATTGAAATTGCAATGCTATTCTAGATGAATGTAGATTCAAAGGAAAAAACAACTAATGTATGATCAATCACTCCAGCATTCAATATCGAAGTATGACATAGTCACCCTCTTGACATGACGTACAAGAAATCGATTACACTTTAGTTTTGAAAATTAAATCTAGGAAAGCATTTAAAAGAATGTAAAGGAAAACTCAATAATTGCATAGGTTAAACACTCAAGCACCCAATTTGGAAGTATGACAAGTCACCTTCTTGGCCTGATCTTTAGGAGCATCCAGTTATACAATTAATTGAGGATTTTAATCTAGGAAAATGATTTAAAAGCATGTAAAGGAAAAACTCAATTATGGCATAGGTTAAACACTCGAGCACCCAATTTGGAAGTATGGCAAGTCACCTTCTTGGCCTGATATTTAGGAGAATCCAATTATGAAATTAACTAAGGATCTGATCTAAGAAAGAAATGTAAGAACATGAAAGGAAACTAAACAACTGTGAGCTCTATTGCCTCAAGCATAATCCAACTGGAAAATAGATGAATCTACCTTCTTCAGATTTTTTTGGAAAGCAATGATTACACAGTCATTATATCATTGATTCTACGAAAACATTCTACCGAGGAGGTAAATCCCCTCTGCGGACAGAGGCGATCCCTACTAGCCCAGCAGGGGTCTAGCAACAATCAGAAATGTTACGACGCAAGTTCCTAGTTACGAATGAAAATACTAAAGATAGAAGCCTACCTCGATTCCAATGCTATGATCTGAAGAAGAGAGCGTTCCCGTTCCTCAGCCTCGGCAGATCACGATCCTCCAACGATTTCTGCGGATGGACACCTGCACATGCAAGAAACAAACAGATACAAGCATAAAATCCGGCATGCGTAACTCAATATCAGTCAGAAAGGATATTACTCATATTAACATCATTGAAAACAGAGTGGAACCATAATCGTAATCATTCATTAAATAACAATCGAAAGAGAGTACAACCAATGTTCTGACGCCGTGATCTCCTTCGGAAGGGTCCCCAGTCGTTCACGTCTCGCAAAGCTCGCCAGGGAAAGGGCAAACCTCTGTTGAGTCTCTCGACGATAGTCTCCTTACTTGAGTTGGCCTTAAGGGAAGAAAGAGGGCTCTTACAGCACAAAGGCTCTTGGGAATTAGGAGATTCAAAGCTTAGGCACTTCAAGACTATCGACTTCTTTAGCCCCTTCATCAATGGATGAAGGCTATATTTATAGAGGAGAGGAGGAGGTTGGGATCCCTACAATAGTGGAAGGGAGGCCTTATCCTTTGGGAGGTTCCCCATATGGTGGAAACAAGAGGCCAAAGGAGGAAGGCCATGGTTATTCAGGCGAAACCACTCCTGATGACTCATCCACGAAGTTGTTGTAATCGAAACTTCGCCTCTTTTTTTTAAAAAAACTTTCCATAAACAGAGTGGCGCGAGTGCAACACTGGGACAGAGCGCCAATTGGCGTGGGCTCAGTGTTAATTTTCCCCCATTGGCGCGAGTACATAACGGGATACCAGTGCCAAGGCAAAAACAGGTTTTTTTAGGGGTCTGCTCAGGAAATGATCAACAGAAGAAATGTTGTCCTCATGGAAAGGGATGAAATGATGGTATTTGCAAGGCATGACACTGCTTATTGGTCACAGAAACGACCCTCCAATGGGCGAGATGGGAATTGCAGGGACGGTGGCAAATTACTGTGTAACAGATGCCCCCTAAAGTATGAGGCCCGAGAGAGAGAGAGGGGTGAAATGCTTTACGAGAACATGTTCAACTGAAGCCCCGTCGTCGGAAAACCTGCGTAGAAAAATACAACTGATATCTCAAGTACATGATGTATATGCGGTATGGGCGCAGCCATCCGAAACAGAGTACACTATAATCCGAATCCAGGGTATGGGCGCAGCCATCCAGCGAGGATCAAATAAATAGACTCAGGTATGGTCGCAGCCATCCAAGCAATGAGTCATATACATAATGATAATAATCCACAATCGCAGCCTGGATTACAACAGACACAATCCAGGGTCTTGCGCTCCATCTCGACCCAAACAAAGTACAAGTTCGAGCATGTGAATATGTGAGCCGAAGTCGAACATGCAAGAACATCGTCTGATTACCAGCCAATGATGAAAGCTGTTAACAGACGCGAGAGGAACCACCAATAATGACAATGGCCCTCAAGGTACTACAGGTACAATCTACGGCGTGTGAATCAATGAGTTGGCATCGAACACCCGCAGAATCACTCGATCGGAGGCCAATGATGAAAACCCCACGTCGAATGCGACGAACCTGCCATTGAGGCATGCAGGCTCCAAGGTACCATAAAGGAGTCTCTAGATCAGCTTCCTGGATAATGAGCTGAAGTTGACAGGAAGCGACCTTGATCGAAGGTGGGCCATAATGTTTCCCACATCATCGACACGAGACAGAGGAACATGATGTTTTGTTGTGAATCAGGATCGTATGAGAATCAGAGGAAGGTTGATATTCGCAGAGGCCAACTTCTCTTGAACATATAAACGACACGACAGTGGACTTGGCAGTATTTGACATCAACGGATCAGAGGTCATGGTGACGAGGCAATGAGCAGATGAGAGGTCAAAAGGGATTATCCAAACCCACTGAGGCAAAGTGAAGAAATGAGATGAGATGTCCCCAACCCGACACAAATGCAGACAAGTGCCATGTTCAAGAGCGACATACTGCCGACGACAACGATGATGGTTCCATTTTTTCCCCCACCATTTCTGGCGAGTACCCCAATTATTTTTAATAACAAGCTTGAAGGGGATAGCATATGCTTGCGATATAAGTCCGCCCTTTGGGCGAATCCATCCTAGTGCATTTAACGAGTCCTAGGAAGGAGAAACTCGGAGAACGTCATTTCGACGAAATCCAATGTCATCAGGGTTTAACGAGTCTAACAAAGGAAGAACTCGGCGTCTTTTCATGTTTAGAGAGTTTGAAAAGACAACGGAAAGAAAACTCCACAGGTCCCTTTTCGTAAATAGTTCCCCAGATCCGAAAAGGTAGAAAACAATATCCGGGAAAACCTCCTAGTCGCGATAGGCTAGGGTATTCCTTTTTCGTAATCAATCCATCCCAGCCCGAAAAAGGGTTAAACGTATACTGGGTGAATGCCGATTCATGTCCATTTTAACGAGATCGAAACAACAAGGGCCTCGGCAATCTTTTCATGTTTAGAGAGTCAGAAAAGAGCTGAAAGATGACTCCTCCTGGAGGAACGAGTGGTATAAAGGGTAGCAACTGGTTCCGGTAATGGTGGAACTGCTCAAAACATGATAAAAGTCAAGAGGATGGCTAACAAGACCACTCATCGCAGCGGTTCCTCAGGAACGGGTAAAACAACCAAGTGAAGGCATATGATCGGCCAAGCAGATAGTGACGATGGAGTGAGAAAACCAAGGCTCATCTGGCAAAAACAGGCTGATAAAATGGAAATCACAAGAGGTAAAATGGGAATGGTTTCATTTTTACACAAGCTTGAAATCAAGAAACTTTGCTTGAAGTTGGTTTCATTTTTACACAAGCTTGAAACAAAGATAAACTATGCTTGAAACCGGTTTCATTTTTACACAAGCTTGAAACAGAAACAAACTATGCTTGAAAAAGTAAGCATGCCCCCAGCATGGTGACTCAATTCGAGGTACATGCCCCCAAGCTTCAGTCCATATGAAAGGCAGATGGAGTGAAGGTTCAAGTTACGAGATCAAGAGAAAGACTCGACTGGGATTTTACGAGAACTTATCAAAGACTCGAATTGAACAGGAACGTGTTTCATTGTTTTAACGAGGTTGACACATTAAAAGAACTATCCTCAAGACACCTTGTTTCATGGTTTAAGGAGCTTGGCACAAGACAAGGAACTCTGCTCCGACCACCTGGTTTCATTTTTTAAAGAGCTTGACCCAGGGAGGAAACCGTGCTCTAACCGACTTACATCAAAATGAACAAGAAGGCGGTGCTTCCAAGAGTTCCACTCCTGATGGAAGGAAAACATCCTGGAAGTCAGGACCCAATGCCCCCAGCACCTGATGCACGACGACATCATCACTGAGCACAGGCACGGGGTAGGTAGACACATAGTTGACCTGCGGTGGAGCAGATACAACGGGTGGATAAAAACCCGGAGGGGGTGATGGTGGACCAGTTGCCACATTAGGACCAAAGAACGACAGCTGATCAATGGTCACGATCCGTCCTTCATGTGGAAAGCACATCACGCGAAAGAGGGAGGAGACAAGCGCTCCCATGGCATAGGTGTAATCACGCCCCAAAAGCAGATTGAAATCCAAGGGGCCTAGAACGACCATCACGTCCATATGGACGGTTTTACCTCCCAAAGTAACAGGTAACCTTGGAAGGATCCCCAACGGTTGACTCGTTCTTCTATTGAATGTCAACAGATTCTGCGTAACGGGCGCAAGCGGCGGCGAACCGAAAGCTTGCCAGGTAGTTGACGACAGAATACTAACAGAGGCACCTTTGTCTATAATGGTGCTGGGTACAACCAGACCAAGAGCCTGTACTGTGATCTCGAAAGGCACATAAGACGGAAGGCGAAATCCTGCAAATCGATTCCAGTCAAAGGAAGCGACCAAACTACTCGGAGGGGCTACCATTGAAATGCGAAGGTCTTCCCCTGATGTTACGGAAGCAGAAGCCTCCTCCATGACCTCCATCTCGAAGGCGGGAGGAATATCCTCTGGAGCCTCCATCATGGGAGGCGGAGGAGCGGCTTCTTGAAGCACATGGACAGGAGAATCTTTCTCCAAGTCTGACGAATCTGAAGAAACCAGAAGGACATGAGGAGTGTGAGATCCACTCTCGACAGAAAAGACCTGGTGCACCGCGGACGGGGCCAGTTCAACCGATCCTACGACCAATGGTTGGTCAGGGCCGGATTCGTGAATCTGAATTTCTGGAGGAGTGGGATCGACCAAGGATAATTCTTGACCAATCATAGGATCAGCTGGCGGAGGACTCAAAGAAAGCTGATTATAACCAAGTGGAAGGCGTGGTGTAGAACCGGCTGGGTTGTCCAAGACTTGCCTGGCTTCATCCATATAAGGACAAAGGTGAATGGCATGGTGCTCTTCACACAACTTACAGGGATTGGTGATCTTACCCTGCTTCTTAGGAGCCTTATCAGTACCAGTTGAAGACGTGCCCCCAACTTGACTCCCGGAAGCCAAAGGCAACGGTGGGCGGCCGTTGGACCATACTTCGAGCACCTTGGGAATGCCAGGGCAGTCTCGAAGAAGATGGTCTCCCGTGCACAACAGGCAAGGGAACTTGACTTTCCGTGGAGGGTTGGAAGGTTTATCGGGAGGAGATATTTCAGAAACAGTGGCTGCACTTTTAGCCTCTCGCTTATCAGACTTCTTCTTCTTTGTCTTCTTCTTCTTCTTCTTAGCCACCTGGCTACTTGAATCCAGACTTTCACCAGGCGAAGTAGAAGAGGAGGACGCAGAAACAGGCGAAGAAGGGGAGAGGTCCACCTTGGAATCAACATGATGTTGTTCAGGTGGAGAAACTGATTGAACAGTATGGGAGACATTTGGGACAACAGAGGTTGAGAACAACCAAACAGGCAACCCAACAGTTAACCCAGGAAGGGACAACGTCGCCATGTAAGGAGCACCAACATTCCCAAAAGGAGGAAAATGACCAGGATTCCCTTCTGAGGGGATTCCTTGGTTGGTAAACTCTGAAAAAGTTGCCATCAAACTCAAAACCACACACGGGCTGAAAAAGAGTTAAGGGCACACGATCAAACGGTCAACAAGCAATATCTAAGCGGGCGTGTAATCGTGGGTGATTAATTTTACCACATTGAAAAGTAAGAAACTCTATTGTTTCATATTTTAAGAGTCGAGAAACAATAGAAAGATGACTCTATCTCTTTCAGATTTGATACAAGCGTGAAAGGACAAGCGCTCGACGGTCTTTTCAAGTTTAGGGAGTCAGAAAAGACCAAATGACTGCTCAGGTAATACTAGGCACAAAGGGTGTACCAAATATCCGTGAACTGCAATATACACCTTGGTTTCAATAATGAAACAGAAATCGACCAAGGACTTTCCATACGTGCAGGTAGTCTCCCCGAATGCTGTGTTCGGTGTATCACGGGTATAGGGCGGCAGACTCGGCTTCCTGTGGATAAAGGATTGAAAACCTAGGGGGGTCTCCCTTTATATACGCGACGGTACGGGGAGCACAAGTCCGTACTAGCGCTGTCTAAAGCCAACAGGCGAACGACAGCTGCTAGGTTTAACGACGCCGGAACACGTCTCTAGCCTAGACCTTCTAAAAATGTTTCGTTAAGTTCCAATGCTACCTTAGGTTAATTGAATAAATTTTACAGTTGATCTTCAATTAAGTTTCAATTTTCAGGCCCTATCGTATGTAGTGTCTTAAAAGACTCCTAAATGCAAAGCTATATGAGAAAAGAAAAATTTTCAATTCGATGAATGCTATCTAGTTAAGGGAAGAGCTTCAAACAATGATGCAACGAACAGCAAAACTGAAAACGAAACTTTTCCAAACTAGATGACTTTCACTATCCAAAAGTATTCTAAAACATTCAACGAAGCGAATTATGCAATGTAATCTATGCAAAATTCTTTTTCCGAAAACTATGCAATTGTAATCTATGCACAATTTCCTTTTCTTTTCAAATAATACGAATGCACTCAATGCATTTTTCGATGAAATGAGAATCTACTTAATGCATACTTTCAATAAAAGAGAATGCACTCAAAGAGATTTCTAGTTTTCAATTGAACAAGACGTTTGTGATCCAACAATGATAATCTCAAAACACCTTTCAATGAAATATGAATCTAATACATTTTAATAAAAAATTACTTTGAGGCAATACTAAACAAAATGCAAATTCTTGATAATGAAGGATGGATACAAAAGAATAATCAACTACTAAAGTAATCATTGTTTAGAAACGCGCATGATAAATCTCAAAGGTAACAAACACAAAGGACTTCCAGTGGATATTCAAGAACGTTATTGCACATCAAGTAATGGAGGAAGAAGACATTCCAAACAATGAGCAATGTAATCTATGGTCATACAGAGGAAAGGCCGGAAGGGAAAGACACACTGGTGAAGGATTTAGGGAAAAAATCTCAAATTTCACACATCCTGAAATTGGCCCGACTTGTACATTGACAACTAGCACCAACTGGCGCGACTTGTACATTGACAACTAGCGCCAATGGCCAATTGGCGCGGGTTGCTAACTGACAACAAGCGCCAATTCCTGAAAATGAAAAAACAAAGAATTTCTCCCAACCAAAACCAGACTTCCCACTTCAAGCTGAATCTAAAACAAACGCAGAAGCAAAGTACTGACCAAAAGAAACTTCTGAACAAGGATAACCCTACCACCTACAGGAAATGGCGCGATTGTCTGGTTGTAATCCGCGCCAGACAGGGGATGGCGCGAGTAATGAACTGGCAACCTGCGCCAATTGGCACGACTATCAGGCTATAAACCGCGCCAATCAAGCCAACCATGAAAAGATGAAAATTCGGAAAAACAGAGGTCATATTTGATCCTCTGGGGCTGAACCAAAAGCCAAAACACAAAAAGAGCCAGCCCAGAAGGCCAACCAAGCAAGGAAAACCACGAAACAATCAAAACGAGACAATCAAAACTAGACGTTCCCCAGCGGAGTCGCCAAATTGTTGAGGAGGTAAATCCCCTCTGCGGACAGAGGCGATCCCTACTAGCCCAGCAGGGGTCTAGCAACAATCAGAAATGTTACGACGCAAGTCCCTAGTTACGAATGAAAAGACTAGAGATAGAAGCCTACCTGGATTCCAATGCTATGATCTGAAGAAGAGAGCGTTCCCGTTCCTCAGCCTCGGCAGATCACGATCCTCCAACGATCTCCGTGGGTGGACACCTGCACATGCAAGAAACAAACAGATACAAGCATAAAATCCGGCATACGTAACTCAATATCAGTCAGAAAGGATATTACTCATATTAACATCATTGAAAACAGAGTGGAACCATAATCGTAATCATTCATTAAATAATGATCGAAAGAGATTACAACCAAAGTTCTGACGTCGTGGTCTCTTTCGGATGGGTCTCCAGTCGTTCACGTCTCACAAAGCTCGCCAGGGAAAGGGCAAACCTCTCCTGAGTCTCTCGACAATAGTCTCCTTACTTGAGTCGGCCTTAAGGGAAGGAAGAGGGCTCTTACGGCACAAAGGCTCTTGGGAATTTGGAGATTCAAAGCTTAGGCACTTCAAGACTATCAGCCTTTCAGCCCCTTCATCAATGGATGAAGGCTATATTTATAGAGGAGAGGAAGAGGTTGGGATCCCTACAATAGTGGAAGGGAGGCCTTATCCTTTGGGAGGTTCCCCATATGGTGGAAACAAGAGGCCAAAGGAGGAAGGCCGTGGTTATTCAGTCCAAACCACTCCTGATGACTCATCCACGAAGTTGTTGTAATCGAAACTTCGCCTCCTTTTTTAAAAAAATTTCCAAAATCAGATTGGCGCGGGTGCTTAGCTGGGACATAGCGCCAATTGGCATGGGCTCAGTGTTAATTTTCCTCATTGGCGCGAGTACATAATGGGCTACCAGCGCCAAGGCAAAAATAGGTGTTTTTAGGGGTCTGCTCAGGAAATGATCAACATAAGGAATGTTGTCCTCATGGAAAGGGATGCAATTATGGTATTTACTGAGCATGACCTTTGTAGTTACAAAAAATGAACTGCAATGGGCAGCGAGGATTGTAGGGATGGTGACAAGTGCGTGTAACATATTGCCAACATATTCTCTTAATTCTATGATATTGATCTAAAAACTGCAATAGAATATTAATCTACTTTGAAAATTGACAAAATAGAGAAAATAATTAAACTAAAATAACTAATGAAAAACCTCCTCATGTGCAGGGGCCCTCTATGACATAATAGGTCGAGATCCTAACTGATTATATACGCATTAATCAGAAACAAGAACCACGAACATGATCCTTGTATTATGAAAAAGAACAAAGTTTAAAGAATACACAACGTTTTAGAAAATTAAGAATGTCTCCAGTCTTTACATAACTGATATTTAAACAAAATAAAATGTAACTGTGAGAGGCTAATTACGGCTACAGATGTTGATTCTAACCAAAACATTGAATTAAATTCTAACTGGTTAACTTCTTGATTTGCTACGTCAGAGCAAATCAAGAGTTCTTCACTCTCGGCTTACATCCTTTGACCACGATCATAGGCCCCCTTTTCTATCGATTTTGATCAAGTGGATATGACGAAATCCATATGTGGATCATTTTGGAGATACCCATGTGGCTCGTTCCTTTAATTGCTCCTCGGAACCTATCAAACCATAAAAGTAGTTGCGGAAACAACAATTAACTACATAATAGGTTGTGTTCTATAGCTGAGTTACAAAAATCCATTCAAATAACAATAACATTAGAATATAACATAGAAATAATTTAAATGCATTGCCTGAAATAAAAAAATGACATTTATCATTGATTGGAGTTTATGGACTTATGAAAAGGTACAAAAAAAGTGATAAGAAAGGATATCAGAGAAAGGACAATTCTGAGGTTCAACAATACCAAGCGCCCATGTGGTAATGTTTTTGTAGAAATGGTGTACCAAATAACACCTCCTTAGTATTTGGTTGTTCCCTAAAAAGGAACACATACATATTTGGTGTTCTTAATGGACAAACTTAGATAAACAAATCATAGAAAATGGTAAAAAAATGCATCTACAAACATAAACTAAACAAAGAGATAAACACACAAAATAATGCTTAATGAAGCAAACAAGTGATGCAACCATAATTAAGGTCACAAATATCCAAATCATGCAGGGTTAGCGGAATTAACCCCACAATTACCCACATAAGAAGAAACTTTATACTTTCTATCTGTTCCCAAGATCCAATACCAAATGATGCATCATGAAACTGCATTTAAACATTACTATGGACCTATGGGTTATGGCCCACATAAACTCTTTTTACACGCAACGGATTACAATTTTGGAGTTTTACTCAACATAGATATGCGTGCAATCATCAACGGTTAATTTAAAACAGATCGCACATAACTCAAACTACTTACATACACGCGGAACATGGGTTCCAAGGTCCCACCATCCTTTGAACAATCACAGTGCATCTAATATCAACAAACATAACTTTCAACTTAAAGGGTAAAAAATACAATCGACGATGTGAAGGTGCGACGTCATCTCCACTGTAGATCTTTTCCAGATCTAACGGCCATGTTGTACTGTCTCACATTGCCATCTCTTGTCCTTGTCGAATCGCAACCAAAATAACATAATATGCGAACTCTTGACGGTAACCTCTAAAATTTGCGATGTGCGCAAATGCGTAATGCCGACACGTGGCTCCTCCATCATCACATCACATATTTCAATCCTTACCGCATCAGAAACAAATTAACTTATATAGCAAGGTATTAATGCTATCTGCTAACATTTGTGATGTGCGAACTTGTGATTTGTTGTCCGTCGTTGATCTGCACCCAAATCTAATGGTCCTCACTCCTCGCCCTCACCTCATCGCATCGCAAGTTATTTTGTTTAACTTGTGAAGTCATCTTGGTCATCAATCTCTTCCCCTTCAAATCTGCGATCTAATCATGATCTCCCCCTCACCTTCACGCAGCTCTTCTTCATATTTTCCTCCTGCACTGATATCTGTCATTAAATCTTAAATATTTGATTCTGTGATTCGATCATCGCCGTCCGATCACCTTCTTTGGAAATCTTCTCAGTGTACTCTACCTTATTCTATTTCTCTTCTTTCTACTGTCAATGTTGTGCAACTCCGCTATCCTTCTTGAGCTTTATTCAGTCTTTAAACGTGCCGGTCTCTCCTAAGTTTGTTCTCCTATTTGGTATTAAGTCCAACTTGGGATTATTGTTCTTGTTTCATGCTTTACTTATTATTTCTATCCAAAATACAGGTCACCTTTCTATATTACTTCTCTAAATCAAAAATTCGTGATTTTTTTCTTATTCGACTTGTACATACATCTGCTAGCTCCAGACTAGAATCACACAGATTCTGCCCAACCATTAAGTCCTTTATCACTCAGAAAGAATTATACATTCAATTTGAATTCATTCACCGTGGTTTATCACACATAAACCATAAACTCTCAGTTACGGATCACTCATCATGTAAAATTAATGACACACAGTCACAATGAATTCGATTTCCTCATTAATTAAAGAAATGTACAAATACAAATAAAAAAAACATATTTACAATCCAGCTTTGGCCTGATGCACCTTTACATGGCCCTTTTTCTCTTCCTCTCTCTGTGTGCTTGTAGGCTTACAATAATATCTCTCTTTTTTCCTATATTTCTATTATGTTTTGTGCCTTTGAGGCTTTACAAATATATACAAAAGGTTCTATAACCAATTTTGGTTCAGATCCTCAATCTCTTCAACTAATTTCTAAGAATCCTCTAAGTCCTCAGTTAATTCCTAAAATCTCTTCTTTATCCCTCGAGCATCTCAACATTCAACTAAATCCTAAGGATCCTCCATAAATCATGAACTAATTTCTAATCTAAGATTTACAAATTTTCAGAATATCTCAATCCACACTAATCACTCATCAATCACTCATGTTCTCCTACATTCGACAACATTTACAAATATGCCTCTCAATATCTAATTAAATCATATTCTAAATGTATCACATAAATCACTCAAAACGTTGAAAATTACATTAATTAAATACTTAGGAAACAAACTCTTTTGAACATCATAAGACCCTTTAGATTCTACTAAATGTACGAATTTTTGGAGCCATGATGCTCCTGCATCAGACTCCCAAAGTAAAAAAAATCCATGATCTCTAGATCATGTGCTTCCAATATTTGTCCTCCCGGATCCCATATGTTATTTTCTAGTGATTTCCTTGCTCCTTTTAACTGATGTCCATGTATTCTACTATCTTTTCTTGCTTTTCCTGGTTTCCACACCTTCGTTTGTAACACTCCATTAAATTTTCCTTCAACATTTGTTAAAGTCTAGCCTTTCATACAACTAGCTGTTTGTCTTCTTCTTATGCAAATCCTTTCCTTATGTTTCTTCCTCATAAGCTTCATAAAATTTTATATTTCTCCATCCAAATTAATTTGTTGATGTTGTCCTTTCCTTTGTGTAAGAGTTTCAGAACTCTTGTTTTCTTTCTTTTCTTCTCCATGTCTTTCAAATATGCATAAGACATTTGAATGTCTTATTCCATGTTTTTCCATGACAGAATTAGCATTGTCACATACCCCAAAAATCTTGAATTGCATGAGATCTTCTTTGTGTGTGTCAACATTTTCTTCCAACTGCTGATTACAATTCCATTCTCCTTCATACTTATTGTCTTTGAAGACAAAAACTTGTTCATCCTCATACTGCCTTTGGACCTCGCTCTTACCTTCAAAAGATAAGATGTTCTCCATCTCCTTTATTACAACCTTGTTTGTATCTTCTTCATCACCTGCAAACACATCATCAACTTGGAAATTTAAACTCATCTCAGTTTCCTTGGATGTAATTTCTTCTTCAATTTTAGGCTCTCTCAACAATTCTTCTAGTACTTTAATCTCTTCCTTACACCTAAAAAATATGAAGTCATCTCTACCCTTTCTCATAATAATTTCCAATAGCTGTTCTTAATTTGTACTTTAAGAAAACATGTCCTCAAGCCCTTTCTCCTCCATGACAGTTCCAAATGGTTGTCTTTTTCCTACATTCACACAATATTCATTAGTATTAAAAACATAGGACTTCATGCTTCCATTTGGTGTCTTGACCACCAAATATTCAGGCTAGTCTAAAATTTTCAAACATCTCACAAGATCTTCACCTTGTCCTTCCTTCACATATTCACTTTCTTCATCAAAGAAAATACCTTGCTCAGGTTTACAAAAGTAAACTTATTTTTCTTGCTTTTGACTACTAATACAAGCCAAACTCCCTATGCTTACATCTCTAACAGTATGCTGAAAAGAAATATCTTCATTCAACTATGTATAAGCTTCCTCATGAGACCTGACTGTCTCATCCTTCTTATTTAAAACAAAATTCAGATTTTGTCTCTCCTCTTCTTCTTCTTTGACAATTTTCGAAGATTGTCCATCATCATGTATTAGACCTGCAACCATACACAAATTGTTAATTTCAAAATCAAAGGCTCAGTAGCCTCAACTGATGTTTCAAACATCATTGCTCCATCTTCAAGTTCACAAGGAACTTTTTCTTCCCCAAAAACTTTCTTTTACCGTAGTTCAACTCCTTTGAGCTTTTCTGACCTCAATTGAACATTCATTATCTTCTCAAGCTTCCTCAGCTCCTCTATTAACTGTGTATTTAACTGTTGCTTTCTCTTCTCTTGTAGACTATGCCATTTCACTTTATTTCTCATTGCATAACCATACATCTGGTCTTATTTACTCCTCTCGAACAGCTCTATCAACAACTTAAATTGCATTCTTACCTCAGCCTTTTCTCTCTCATATTCTTCATCCATGCCATCTGCTTTGACATCTTCCTTCTCTCTTCTTCTGATGTGGCTTCTCTCTGAACCTCTGCTACGACTATCAGTAGTAATTCTTATCTCTTTTGTGAACTGCATCAGTTCACTTGTGAACTTCACTAAGCCTCTCTTTCTCAACAAGAATTCATACTTGCTGCAAGTACCTCACCAAGCCTTCTCTCCTTTAAGCTCAGTCTTTTGGTAACACTGATTCTCTATTTCTGGAACCTCTATCGAGCAACTCCTTTGCTTCTTGGCTTTTGAAATTCCACTTCCTTCTGAGAAAAATCTTGTTCTCTTTGTCCAACCTTTAGTTGAATTATTCAGGGTCACTGTCACTTTGTTCTTTCTCAAGAAGTCTTTGCCACTTCTTTCATCCCCGCTTCTTAAGGTTGTGATCTTCTTTTGCTGAGATACTTCATTAGCTGCAACTATCAATCTTCAATCTGTCTTTTATCCTACAAAACTAAAATAATAGTTAAATAAAACAATAAGTACGTCATTTCACAAACAGTCTCCATCCATTCTTCACATTCGAGTGAAACTCCATTCTCCTCAAGAAAAAAACCATCACTTTGTAAGATTTTAATGTCTGACTTTTCTTTCTACACTTGTCTCCACCTTTTCAGATTTATAATCTGACTTCTTCTCCTTTGATCTGCAATCACACTGAAGCTTATTCCGTTCTGCTACCAAATGTCTTCTGCATAGTTTAAATCTGCAATATTCATTTATAACAAATTTCATTTACTCCGAGCTCTGATACCAAATTATGCAACCATAAGGTCGAAAATATCCAACTCATGCAGGGTTAGCGGAATTAACCCGACAATTACCCACATAAGCAAAAATCTTATACTTTATGTCTGTTACCAAGATATAATACCAAATGATGCAGCATGAAACTAGATTTAAACATTACTATGGACCTATGGGTTATGGCGCACATAAACTCATTTTACATGCAATGGATTACAATTTTGGAGTTGTACTCAACATACATACGTGTGCAATAAACAATGCTAATTTAAAACAGACCACACAAAACTCAAACTACTTACATACATGCAAAACAGGGGTTCCGGGGTCCCACCATCTTTTGACCAATCACAACACATCGCATATCAGAAAACTTAACTTGCAACTTAAATGGTAAATAATACAATCTTTGATGCGAAGTTGCGACATCATCTCCATCGTAGATACTCACCAGATCTAACACCCCCAATATACTGTCTCACATTTCCATCTCCTGTCCTTGTCGCATCGCAACCAAAATAACATATTGTGCGAACTCTTAACGATAACCTCTAAAATCTGCGATGTGCGCAAATGCGTAATGCTGACACGTGGCTCCTCCCTCACTGCATTTCATATTTCAATCCTTATTACATCACAACAAATTAACTTATCCAGCAAAGTATTAACGCTATATCCTTCAGCATTGCAATATAAGTTCAAAGCGATTCATCGTCCATGGTGTCTAGCGCCTAGATCTAACTATCCCTCTTTTGCCCTTCACCTCATCGCATCACAAGTTATTTTGTTTAACTTGTGAAGTCATCTTGACCGTCAATCTCTTCCTATTCAGATCCATGATCTAATCATGACCATCTGCTCACCTTCACTCAAATTTTCTTCATCTCTTCCCCTCGCACTAATCTCTGCCGTAAATCTTAAAACTTTGATTCTGCAATCCGATCCTCTTCGTTCGATTGCCTTCTTTTGAAATCTTCTAAGTGTACCCTGCCTTAGTAGATTTATATTCTTTCTACTGTCGATGCTATGCAACTCCCTACCTTCTTGAGATTTATTCAGTATTTAAATGCGTTGGTCTCTCCTGAGCTTGTTTTGTTGTTTGGTATTCACTCAAACTTGGGATTATCGTGCTTGTTACACGCCTTATTCACTATTTCCATCCAGAATACATATCACCATTCTATATTACTTCTTTGAATCCATAATTCGTGATTTTTTTTCTTATTCGACCTGTACAAACATCTGCTAGCTCCAGACTGGAATCACACAGTGTAATATTCCCAAATGGGAAAAGCAGGAATATAGTGCAAAACCATGGAAATAGAAGTGAAAACATTAGATCAAAATATGATGTCAATATGGAGACCTTATAATCATGATAAAAACATCATATACATATAAAATAATGGGCCATAAAAGTTACAACATGCATAAATAAGTCTCCAATGGTCCAAACCCTCAAAAGAGGTGCTGCTACTATATATGAAAAAGGCCCAGAGAATTTACTACAACATTGAATGAGCCTGTTCTATAAGTGATAAAAAATATCATGGGATGATATATGCCTCAAAATATACAATAGATATATAGCTAGGCACTATACAACCTCCAATGAAGAACCCCATAAGGATTTTCAGAAATACACCACCATGCAAGATGAGAATCAAAACCCTAGGGATGAAGATTCAATACAATAATAGATCAAGAAAGTGTGGCTGATCTGATATGAAAAATTGGATCCCCTAGATGAAAGGATGTTCCCTTCACTAGAAAACCTCCTCCCCAAATGGTGTACTGAAACCACCCTGCAACTCCTCCCTCAAAATAACGTAGTCCAAGGCAGAAGTTGCGTTGTAGGGGAAAATAAATAAATGGTGATGCCAAATATGTCAAATAAGCTCAAGGGCCTTCCTTACTGTCCTCCCAATGGAAAGGAACCCTTGTCCACTAAAAATAAGCACTGAAGTGACCCAAATGTGGTCTCCACTATTGCAACCTACAACACAACTCAACCCTCAACAGGATCTACGCTGTAGATGTAAGATGAAGCTTGGCCTAAAGCCTGAAAGTGGAAGTGAAATACAATACTCTTCCAAGAGGAATCTCAAGGAAAGAGGTGGGATTCCCAATCAGGATCACCAAGTGCTAAACAACACTTGCAATCTTAGCTAAACAACCAAAGAAAGATATATGTCTAAACAGACATTATATTCAGAAATATAATACCCAATACATAATCAAATATGGCTTCCATCCTCTTCATTATATAATAAATGAGCTTCCAAACCCTAAGCCCCATCCAATAATGGCACTACTTCCATGCAAAGAGTCTCCATCTAAAACTGCGTTGTCTTTCATTGAATGCCACTACTCCATGAAAACGTTATTGATTTGGTCAAAGTTGACCCAGTCAAGGTGTTCCTGCTCCTTTTCACACCTAAAGGTGCTAAATTAAGCTGCCAAGATATGTCCTTTTTCACATTGGCATTGATTTTATTCATTTTAAGGAGATTTGTGGATCTCCATTATCCTCTTATTCATTAAACAATAAATAAAAACCAAAAATAATATTCCAACTAGCTCATGTCTAATTAGGAATATTACACACAGATTCTACCCAGCTATTAAGTCCTTTATCACTCAGAAATACTTATGCATTCAATTTGAATTCATTAACCATGGTTTATCACATAGAAACCAGAAATTCTCAGTTACAGATCACTCAACACGTAAAAGGAATGACACACATTCACAATGAATTCAATTTCCTCATTAATTAAAGAAATGTACAGATACAAATAAAAAAACTTGTTTACAATCCAGCTTTGGCCTAATGCGCCTTTACATGGCCCTTTTTCTCTTCCTCTCTCTATGTGCCCGTAGGATTACAAAATTATCTCTATTTTTTCCTACATTTCTATTATGTTTTGTGCCTTTGAGGCTTTACAAATATATACAAAAGGTTTTGTAACCAATTTTGGTTCAGATCCTCAATCTCTTCAAATAATTTCTAAGAATCCTCTAAGTCCTCAATTAATTCCTAAAATCTCTTATGTATCCCTTGAGGATCTCAACATTCAACTAAATCCTAAGGATCCTCCATAAATCATGAGCTAATTTCTAATCTAAGATTTACAATTTTTCAGAATATCTCAATCCACACTAATCACTCATCAGTCACTCATGTTCTCCTACATTTGAGAACATTTACAAATATGCCTCTCAATATTTAATTAAATCCTATTCTAAATGTCTCACATAAATGACTCAAAAAATTTAAAATTACATTAATTAAATACTTAGGAAACCAAGTCTTTTGAAAAACATAATACCCCCTAGATTCTACTAAATGTACAAATTTTTGGAACCATGGTGCTCCTACATCAACAAGTCAACAAAATAATGGAAAAAGGATCCCTTTATTGGCTATTGGTGGTAGAAGATGAATACAATACATGAATACTATACATTTGAAGATAATTATTTGATCTATGGTGCTAAAAAATCCTCGACAAGGAGGTCTCTTTCCTTAATCTCTTTGAAATATTCTCCTCTCTCTCAAAAGAAGTATGAATACTCTCTAAATGGTGGACTCTTCTTATATCATTAGGATGATGGATTTCTTAGAAGAAATATTTTCAACATGCTAATGCTCTTACCTCTTCTGCTTCAACAATTAAATTTTTTGTTGCTCTCATAACAATTTGGCCAGCATAACATTGTCGCATACTTTGGTTCTCCCATGGCTTGTTTATATAGAAATTTTTGAATCCATATTCCTTCTATTTGTTCATGAATGATCGTGACTCAAGAGTAGGACAAGATGATTCCATTGAGGGATACATATCTTCAGGGCGACTCGAATTCAATTGTCCTTGACTGGCACATCTCAGGTAATCATACTTTAAATGTGGGAAGTGGTCTTGAATTTGATGAGTCCCACTTTTCCTCGACCGCACAACTTTTAAAGTCAAAGTCACAAGATCACGATTTTGGCCTTCATATATGGTGCGTGATCCAAATTTTACACATGTAACCTTACGAGAGATTAAAATTTTTTAACTTCCATAATGTCTTCAACTGGAAAATGTTTATATGTATGATCTGTTGGAGGTGTCTTTTAGAGTGTGTGGTTTTTTGGTGTTAACAATTCCCCTTGATCTATGAGCATATAGCTGAAACACATCACATTTTATGTTCTGGTTGAGAGTCTGAGTCACTTCTTTGAGAGATAATGACTTTTCATGGAAATGATTAGAGGAACCCCTTAACTCAGGAAAAAGGATAACCATGCTCTGATGAAAACCTAAGTGAAGAATAAAAAGTGCTTAAACAAGGCAGGCATGTCCCATGCTTGTTATGATGACTAGTGACGAATTAATACAATTAGATAGGAATGGCTATGCTCAGTTGAAACTGTAGTAGTTGACACGCCGATGGTTGATGATGATAACTATTACCGCCCTCAAGGGTGTTTCTTAACAAACGGGATTAATTTGGTGCCCCCATGCATAAAAAGTTGAAGAAATTCTTGAGTGAGATGCTTATATATGGATGGGTCTTCAACTTTCAGTGCCTCCCTCACATCAGAATGCAATATGTATTGAATGAGGTGCTTAGTGATACATGGGTATTCTACTAAATGAAATAATTACAACAGTTATTAAGTACAGTAACACCTTGACATGAAAACTTGTGTTGGTATCTAATGTGAGGGGGACCGATGGAAACAATGGGAAATTGTGATTCTCATTGTGCCACCCAAGGATGTCCCTTAAAGGGGGGAAGAATCCAAGGTACAACCTCAATACTGGAATCTGAGTGTTGAATTTGATAGGAAATAAGCATCAACTGCTCCAAAAGTGTTGATTCTAAGAATCAAGATATGAGATGAAAGCAAATAGTAACATGGTGGGTAAATAAGGCATGATAACGAAATTTGGCAATATCAATGGATATGGACAACTAGCCCAAGGTTGAAGCTATAATGCAAGTGGTGGAAGTCAAAACAATTTTTTTGATAGGAATGGACTTGGATTCAGTAGGAATTATAGGGTATATTGTTCTGGCTGTGTGAAGGGGGTAAGTGGAAAATATGTGAGCTCCGAACAAAGATTAATAGAAACTATCACTAGGTATAAGACATGAAAATATGGGTTGGAACCTTTTTCTTAAAAAAAATTTTTACACTTTACAAAATAATGTAAAGGTAGTTTGGATGTACAAACATGGAGACACGTGCCCCATAAACACGGTGACCTGCATAATGATGTAGATATGGTGTTGTTTGCTAAGGGCAGGGGCCCCATTGGCTGGTATCAGTGTGGGGTTGATGAGGTGGATAAAGTGACACAAATGGGCTATGTGAATGGAAGGATGATAGGATAAATGTGGAATGTGGTAGTGCATCCTTCATGATCTGTCACAAAATACAAGGGGTGGCCCAGGAATGAGGTTGGTAAGAAATGAGTGAAGAACAATGAGGCTGATCTTAAAGGCATGCAAGTGAGGTGGTTCCCTGGTCTGAATAGATGGTCATGGATCCTAATAGTATGTGGGGGTTTGTGACATGCGATGATCCACGAGTGGGAAGGTTATATCGGCTGTCGTTGACGCTTGACCACATACAAGGGGAGGTGGCAGTAAATGTGATCGAGATGATATACCCTATGGTGAATTTAAGAGAAATGATGTTAGGATATGCAAATATTTTGTAAGAAGCCTATCATGCTTAGTGGTGAATGATACCTGCTCTAGCCACAGGGGTGTTGATCATGGTAGGGAGTTCGGGGTGTACCTACAATTTCAATGACAAATACCCCAATTGAAAACATATCTTTTGAAAATGTGAATAATTTGAAATCATCTAAATAAGATGAGCTGAAAAACAAGAAGAGGTGCACCTTAAGTGATATTCTGAGTGTGCGGAGGGCCCAAAAATAAGTTTGGTTAAAAAATGGAATAGTGGGTACCATGATGAATATGATGTTGTGTTGATCCTTGTGTCTCTGGCAGTGCAAAACCGAAGGTCCTGAGCTCCTATATTGGGCTCGAGAAGATGTTAAAAATGGAAATATATAGGAAAAGTGGGCCCTATGCCACCTCATTTGCACTTACTATTTTTGGAGGCCAAATATGATCTAGGAGTCGTTTCTTGTTATTGTGGTCAACCTGTTTACTGGGGAAGCATGGAGGGAGAGACAGGTGCGAGCTTGAAACTTGAGCTTTGTAAATTTGGTAGTATAAGGTTAGGTGGGACATATAGGGATATCCTGTACGACCTTTTTAGGTTAAAAAATCTTCGACCGTGTGACCAATTTTGGTTCAGAAACATGGTAGCTATGTGTATTCCTTGGATACAAGCGGTCAAGATGTGGGAATCACGCTGAAAACCACATGTTTAGTGCGACTAAAAATATGAAATTCATGTCGTCACTGTAATGGTGATGCCACCACTAAGCCTCCCTACCCCACACTATCCACGTGAATGTAACTAGAATAGGCACACAAAAAGCATGTCTATTCAGTGAGTAGACGCACGATCCTAGGATGGGAACTGTCGCATATTTTCGCTCGAAAGATGGTTTTTCCACACATATATTTGAGAAACAGATACATGTCACATGCACCTGTTATGGGATAATCCGCATGGTGGTTAATTTTTTTTTTTTTCAGCCTAGAAGGGTAATTTTTTCCATTTTGGCATCCTTAATTTCAGGATGATATGGGCATGCTATGGCGAGAGCGAGATTGGGAGCCCTTGCAAATAATGATTATAGGGGACCATGCGGCTAGTAGGAAACTAGCTGGGTGGGGGTTACTAAAGTTCCTTAAAAACCCCATTTTGAGGTCACAAGATGTGTTCCTAAAGTTTTTGATACGATGTCAGGATGAATATTGATAGATCTTTGTCATTAGGTGGATCGATCTACTGATTAGTGTTGCAGTAGATGTATATTTTACGACCAGGCTAGTACCTCGTGGAGAGGTTTTGCTACATCCTCTGGCATCTAGGCACGTAGATATTCAGATATGGGTAGAGGAAGAGGGCCATTATGGGCCCAACCCCATTAATTATGGGTGTATCAAGGTTCCTTCTATCTTGGATCTTACTGAGTGAGAAGCAATGATGAAAATTTTTCATCTAGAATGGTCAGAGTTCTCGCACCGAGTATTGGGGCCCCATATTGCAGTATTACATAGGCTACATGTGGGGAAATATTTCGACGGGGTCGGGTTCATGTATTGAGGGATGGAATCCCAGTTGAAATAGGTTTGGAAGGGAGATGATAAGAGCTTATTCTATGTCATAATTCTTTGTAGCATCATGTATGAGCAGGTTGTGATGCTACCACCTTTTCTAGCAGTACCTGCAGGTCCTGCTAAAGACCTCAGGATGAGATGGTGGGTGCCCATGATGCCACGAGCTAGTGGTGGTGCAGTGGGCCGTTACTTGAGGGTTGGCTTAGGTACAACCCTTAGATGATTCTTGAGTACTCGTATCATGGAGTGACTTTATGGTTGATCCAGATATGGGTCTCCTGGTGATGCTTGGGGGCTAGTAGGTACGTAAATAGTGACTTTTTCATTTCTACTTTTTGACATGTATAATTTATGATGCATATTTTGTATGATTTTGATACCATGGATTTGTTCTTGCATATGTGGGGCCCCATGGAAGACCATTGGCCTACCTAGTAGGAAATGATCCATGACAGATGGGAGTGATTGGTGGTAATGTTTTACCTTAGTGACGATGGGATTATTGGGAGGAGGAGGGATGTGAGTGACATATACAGCGCTGATGACTCAAGATTGGTTGTACCTCTGGGGAGGGGTCCAAATCCTCAGCTAAAAAGGATATGGAGAGACTGTAGGAGTGCGTGAAGGTAGTGGATGCCTAGTGAGCGACTCTAGCAGTGCAACTCTATTATTGTGAGGATTCCTAGGGCAGAGCAGATGCCTTGATGAGGGGGATTCCTAAGGATGGTTGGGTAGGACTAGGAGAGGTGGTGGTAGAGACGGTGATGGCGCATGAGTGGGAATGGCTATCGTGATGGAAAGTGGCCATGACCTATCCCATTTTGGCACCTGATGAGGTAGTTGGACCTTAAAAGAGGGGAGTAAGGCCCCAATCCGAAATATTTGTTGATGTATGTACCAGGGAAAGAACCCATTATGAGGACTCTCCCCTATTTTTCAGGAATTATTTTACCTGGCCTTAAGACAGCGGATGTATATATATTTTTTGTAATCATCTATATTTTTTGATATGTATATATGAGATATGATTTTTGGCGGCTCTCGTGATGTGTTTTGTGTATATGCTTATACATCTGATATATGTGTTCATATATGTGATGGATGTTATGCTTATGGTTTATGTTTGATGGTATATAAGTGATGCATTCCAATCTAGGACTTGAATAGCTATGTGATCAGTTGTGTGATTTTTCTCCCTTGGCATATGTGTAAATGTGATATGATCAAAACTTATAGATAACCTTTGTGCATTCATATAATTCTGAAAAGGTATGGATCACGAACCTGAACAGTTTTGTTCAAATTTGACACAACGAGTTGGAATCACAGAATACATGAAAATTTTGGATACCTAGGAGGGAGGCATCGACCAAGAGGTCTATGACGACGTCGTATTTAGCTTCATTGTTGGTGGCTAACCCAATACATAGTCCATTGGTGAGACAATGTGTCCGATCGAGAGAGTATTTTCCCAGGATGTTGCAGCGAGGTTTTGTGACCATCTATAGGCGCCATCAACAAATATTTAATGCTAGACTCACAAATTATCCATCTGTGACACATGATGAGAGAGAGAATTTAGAGTGGATCCCTGATGAGGTGATCATTGAAAAAATAAGTCATTGTGAATATATATTCTTTCTAAGGCTACTTGAGAATTCTTATAGGTGAAATATTTTTAGGTATATTCCATTAACAGGATATTTTAGGCAAGTCCCATCGGGCTATGATAAGATGTATGCCCCCTTGAGGAGGAAATGTTTGAAAATGTATGGACCCTTCCATAATGTCTCGAACTTCCCATGCCCTAAAGCTTCCTGGGAAACATCATAGAGGAGAAATAACTCACCTTTAGTGAATTTCCATAGGGTGATGTTGCGATCAAAAGAGGCTTTGACCCTTTTTTGTGTGCTTCGTTATGCTGGAGAGATTCTTGTTTGCTTTCAACAACAAGCTCCAACTACACCAACCTTTGATCCAAAGGTTTGGTGTCACAGAGAAGTTCGATGGAAGATTACAGGGTGGGGATCTCGCGCTCAATGGGAAGCACAACTTACACCCCATAGAATAATTGAAAGGGTGTGAACCATGTTGATGCTTTGACTACCGTGCGGTACACCCAAAGGGTTGAAAACAACATGTGGATCCAATTGGTTTTGTGATTGTTTAACATGCGTTGTGACATCGTTTTGAATTTTTTTTTGACAGGTTCTACCTAGCTATTGGATTCAGTGTAGTAAGGGGACGTGAACTCATGATAGAAACCAAGGTGTTGGGATAGCTCCTGAAATATTTTATTCTCAAAATGTTTCTCGTGATTAGATACCAATTCCTTGGTAATACCAAACTGTGTTATGACATGGTTAAAGAAAAATTGTGCGACGGTTTCTGTAGTGTTGTTATACGTGGGAATGGATTCTACCCATTTTGTGAAGTAATTAATGAAAAACACAATGTACTTATGGTTACTGGATGATGGGGGGTTCCAGGTCATCAAATCTATGCCGCATTTCCAAAAGGGGCCAACAATTATGACTTGATGTAGGGGATTCAAAGGGGCTTGAGCCTTATGAGCATATCATTAGCATCACTCACATATTTTGATTGCTTAGATGCATTCATGAAAAAAGGTGGGCTAGAAGTAACCGACATGAAGGATTTTCTGAGCAATAGCCATCCCTGAGAGGTGACCGCCGCAAGCTCCATTGTGACAATAATTTAAGACCCACTCGGCTTGTTCGTGAGTGTGATACATCTACGAAGGATAGTGTCGATACCTCACTGATAAAGGACATCTCCCATAACGATGTTACAAGGGCTTGATGGTGTATATGCCTCCAATAATCATGAGTAAGCTGAGGTTTGAACTTCTGAGTTCATAAAAATAGGAGGATATCATCGTACCAGGGGTCGTCCATTGATACTAAGAATAAATGTTCATCGGAGAGAGCATCATTAACAGAGGGTTGGGTCTCTATTGGGAGATCAGTAATGAACTATGGGAGGATAAGCACCTTCTTGCTTTTAGGGAAGAAAGCTATAGATCCAATTCTTACCTTATTACTATCCATCAATCATATTTGTGGTTCATCATACAACGAGTGAGAAAATATCTCATGGGGTTGATAGTTTCTATTACTGTGGTGGTCTAGAGGATGATATAATTCCAAAGCTTATGTACTGAATTTACTAAGGTTAAGGCAGTCTTATATCCTGACTCATAATTCAAGGCAGGCCTGGATAGGTTCTTACTATCGTAATAAATTACGTGTTCCATGTTATCAGTTTCATCCTGGACTAATACCCCAACAATTCCTACATATGATGCTGAGAGATATAGGGTACAGTATTTATAGTGGTCGGGTGGGCTAATCAAAGGAGCATGAGATAAAGCATATTTTAAATCTTCAAATGATTTCTGAGCATGTTCATCCCATTGGAAGGGAATATCCTGATGAAGGAGATGGAGGAAACCCTGCACGCAAGTGGCATAATAGGGGACAAAGTGCCTTAAGAAGTTGGCCTTATCCTACAGGCTTTGAAACTGCTTTAATGTTTTGGAGGGGGAATGTCCTTGATGGCCTATAATTTGAGAGGTTCGACTCTAATACTTTTCTGGGGAACGATGAATCCAATTATTCTCTCATCATTAACATAAAAGATGCACTTGAGAAGGTTCAAGCGTAGGTTATATTGTTGACATCTATGAAAAACTAAGTAGATATCTTCTAGATGGTTAGCATGCTTCTTGGATTGTATTATAAGGTCATACAAATAAGTGAGGATAAGTTGAGCCAAGTCATGGAAGATGTAATTAATGGCCCGTTGGAAGGTGGCACCCACGTTTTTAAGACCAAAAGGCATGACTTGATATGCAAATGTGCTCCAAGGGGTTGTGAAGGAAGTTTTATACTGATCTGTATGGTGAATATGGACTTGGTTATACCCTGAGAACCTGTCCATGAAGGATAGGACATCATGAATATTGTAGTTATCAATGAGTTGGTATATAAATGGTATACAATAATTGTCTTTGGGACAATCTTTGTTCAGATCTCAGAAATAAATACAAACACATTTGGTGCCCTATTTTTTATGATGGGTACATTGTTAGAAACCAAAGATGTGTAAGCGATATGATAGATAAATCCAGCTTTGTGGAGTTTATCTATCTCTTGTTTGATTTCTTATGCCTTAGCAGGATGTAATTGCTGTTGTTTCTGCCAGATAGGATGGGAGTCAGGCCACGTATCAATATGGTGTTCCACAATGGTGTGATTTATGCCTGACATCTCAAAGTAATCCCATGCAAAAATATCCATCTATTCTTGTAACAAGATTATGTACGAGATTACCTATTCTAGAGGGAATGCTTCTCCCACGGAGATCTCTTCGACTTTTCCAAGTTTGTTCGAAATATTTACCTTAATGGTAGGTGACATATTTTACATGTTCCCTTCCTCAAATGCATCAGGTTCTCAAATGGAATTTTTGAAAAATTGACCTTGCCTAATGATAAGAAGTCTTTTGATTTTATGGCGCATATAACCTGGGTTGGTGTATACATTGGCCTGAATGCCTTTGAAGGTAGAAAAAGAAAAAAATGTTTTATGACATCCCATAGAAATTAGGTTTCCGTCATGGACTCTAGAATATCTTCATTTGAGTGAAAATGATTATATAAGATGGAATTGGATTGTGCAAGGTTGTGAGGATGGAGTTCAGGCCTAGCAATGTTGGTCAACAACCAAGAATATGATTTGGTGGTTGATGTCATAGAACCAAGTGAAGTTGAAAATGTATAGTTTGGATGGGTATGAATCATCAGTGGTGTTACCACTGGTGTGGTAGGTTTAGAGGTATCGACACCAAAAAAATATGAACATAGAGAAAAAATCATGGTTCCTACAGATGAGGAAATGAATCATATGTGATGATGTGTGTCGTCAACATTAGGTGGTGGAAGAATTTTTGTAATAGCAAGTTGAGAGTGAGTGGGAGGAAGTTATTGCTACCTTGTTTGTGTACAAGGAGAAAAAGTTTCTTCCTCAATATGAGGTTGACGCTAAATCCTAATATGTTGAAATGTTTGTAACATATGACATGCTTTTGCACTATGAGAATGACTGATGCAACTGCTGCACCCAGGGCTGGTACTGAAATAATAGATAGTGTGTGTGTCGATACTACTCATAGTATGAGATGACGATGCTTGGTTAATGTCATGAGATGGGGCATCATGGGGTGCTTGACATCTGTAGATCTTAGTATTATCATGACGTGACTTCCTAGCATTGGGTTTTTCTAAATGATACTCTTGATGCTCTAAAATGTGGTAGGTATTGAAATTTCCTCGTATGATGTGCTTGGGAGTAGATGCGAAAATAATAGCATGTGAGTTTCCTTGGGTTTGAGAGATGGATTTGACGAATCTAGACCACTAAGTGAAATATGTCCTTAAACTTACCCAATTCCCACCATTAATTAATCATGTGGTTGGGTATATCGCATAAGGCACATGCAAGGGGTGATTTTGACCAAGCCACTTGAGGTCATTTGGCCTTTTTTCCAGATCTATATTGGCAATGGTGAGAGGAGGTTGGTTGAAGTTTTGGAGATATTTTTTCCTCAAACACACATAATATGGACCTAGATGCTTCATCCCCTTGTGGGATGGTGTGATCCGATGATTTTTTTCTTATCCAAATAAATCAGAGTTCTGAGCGATAAATAGGCGCATGAAGTCTAACTTAAATCAGAATCGAGGAAGATGAGGGAAATGTCGCACGTGGTGGTTTCCTGCAAAAATATGGAAGTATGACATTTGTGCCAAGATATGGTGCTTTTGAAACGCAGTTAACTGTATACCATTCGTTAATGAATTCCTATAATTTTGGAATCTCAGTAATCATATGGTCTATTTCATCAAATAAAGTGCATAACGGGGTAGGAGATGTGGACTATGGTTACCTTCTTATGTTTTGGGAGGTTGGGTGAGAGGGTTATGAGCATGAAGCTAGTCCCTCTTGTACATAAACGATTTTTTTGGATCCATAATTACCTGGAAATGAGGTCATCACCGATGGAGCATCAACATTGGCTTGAACGAGTGCAGTTAGTGCATCTGATAATGGGGGATTTCGAGGTAATGATGATTGTAATGCCTGCATTTTTCACATATGGGGCATACATGGTTAGTGCGAAATGCCTTATTGCGTGCTAGTGTGAACTTTTCTCTAGGATGTGGAGGAGGGTTTACTGGTGCTTGTGGGGCATGCCGAAGAGTTTTCAACTCATATAAATCAGTTCAGATGTTAGTAGGTGTTGGGGCCCTTGTTTTGGAAACTGATTTTGAATATTTTTAATTTTGAATATAGGAGGCCTTTTTGAGTTGCGGCATGAGGAAACATGGCAATCACGACCAAGTCGCAACTACAGCAACCCACAGAGCTATCGAGGTGGCACAGAAGCAAGAGATAACTGAATACAGTAGATGCATGAAGATATACGGCAGAAGACAGAAAGTGGAACACATAGATAACAGGAGAGAAGTTGGAAGCAGCCGAAGAAGAAAAAATAGAGGAACTAACAGTTGTGGAAGTGGGTGAATAAATAGCAGTCACTCGGCCGAGAAGAGAAGGAATGAAACAGGAGACGGAACGCAGAGCGACTGAAAGAGATTGGCCAGGATATCTTTGTAGTTCCTAGGGCTCTCTCATTTACCTTTCTGACTATGTAAAGCATCTGTATCAGACTGTAAGCTCTCCTTGCGGAAGCTATGTAACGATGGTTGTGGATGAATATATCAATACAATTGCAAGTTACTGTCCTACGGTGTAATTATTATGCATACATGATGGTTGCGATGGTTTAAAATTTCAATTTCTTAATACATGTTTATGATCTAAATTCTCTTGCGAATATATCTATGTTTATGCAATCTGTTTAATGGTAATCATGAGTTGCGGATCCGTTCCTTGCTATCGATCTGTTCCCATCCTGCATGTGGTTGCGGCATGCCTCGGGTGAGACTTTCTGCTCTCCGGAGTAGGGTGATAATACTGGCGTGGTTCTAGACTACAGCGGATTCCTTTGTTGGCCACAACTCCTGAACCTGGGTCTTGCCTGCGAGACCTGATTCCTCGCCAACAGTAGGGCTCCCAACTACTTCACACAAAGTAGAGAGTGGAAGTTCTATAGAGGAATTTTGGGTGTCCACTCTTTTTACCTTTTTCTTATCCCTCTTGCTGGCACCAACTAGTGTCGATGCAGGTGATCCATGAATTGTGGTGGCCTCCTGAGCGACTATATGAATGATGCGTGTCAAGGTGATACCTGAATTTTCCAACATGGTTGGAGGGTCCAAATACCAGACCAATATCACGAGAGCCATATTTGGAAATGTAAGTGTTGCCATGACTTGGTGTGAGACAAAAATAGGTGATGAGAATAAAAATGGTGTTTGGTTGATGGCATATGGGAGGAATGTGTAGTCAGTAGTGGAAACAATCATGGTGTCTAGAACTAGTTCCTAACTCAATTGGGTGTTTGATGAGCTCATCATGCACACTGAAGCCCTTTTGGTTGCTGGAACATCTTCCAAAAATAGAGGGAGTTATTTAGGGTAAGGATTGAGGGGGGTAGATGGTTTCAATTTTCTAGGACCAAATTCGTCGTAACTTGTAATCAAATTAGGAAAAGATCCTAAAAAAGGTAGGACACCCTTAGGGGCGGTTGATGTCTTCTACTCATAATACGAGATTTGGTCATCTGTAAATATTTTCCCTTCATGTGGGAATGTTGTTACCCTTAACATTAAGGATTCTACAATAGTCATTTCATATTTATAACTTCATCCAAGAAGAATGTTGTAGTCCAACTGTGTGTCCAATAATTCGATGTCAATGAAAATATTTTTTGCAGCTAGATATATTGGTACATCTTGGTAGATGCTAACAGGGTCTATGCTCAGAGCATGATGTCCGAGGGCTTGAGTTCTATAGATCTGAATTTCTGCTAAACTATTTAGACATGATACATATGGATGCTCCTTCATAAAAAGGGCAATGACGTATGGTGATGTTTTGGATTGAAACCCAGATTTGGAAGGCGACTTGCGATGGAAGACATAGACCAACCTTATCCAAATAAAAAACCATTAAGTGAGAATCAAAAGGGTTGATTGTACCTAATGCAGAAGGTAGGGATTTTTGTTGGGTTGGGCATGATTTTAGGACTTCTAATGTTGGCATAGCTTAAGGAGATTGAGGTAAGTCATCGACTATGTTGTAGCTATAAGAATCCTTCAAGTTATGTCTTACACATCGTAAAGGAACTTTGCCCTATTTTTGGCATGGGTTTTATAGGAAGTCGAGGGATGGTTAATGGTGCTATAGGTGTTGTCATGGTGAGGTGGATGTATTGGTTTTTTGGAGGAGCTACAAAATTTCTATTTCAAGTATGGGATAATGTCTCCCCCTTGCCATGTAAATTTCATGATTAGAGTTATTTTTGGCGTTCCCTCCCAGGGTATTTGAATGGGATGGTTGTTGTTGAGTATTAACCACTCCCTGATGGGGAAAGTGATCTTGCATTATTTCAGGTTGTGGTTCCCCCCCCCTCCTTCCCCCTATTATCATGTATCATTTTCAACTCATGGATTTGAGTATAATGATGGGTATAATGACCATATTTCTCGCAATTGGTGCAATAATTATTTGTACTTAAACATGTGTTCTTGTTTTTCCTATGTGAGTTGCTATTGGTTTGACCCTGGTTTTGATTATGGTTGGGGTTCCCATGTCTGTTGCTTGGGGGGTTGTTGTTGATTTTTGCCCCCCCTGTCAAGTGTCTCCCTTTGGTTTTCTCTTAGATATTTTCTTAGCATCATTAGGAGGGTTAAATTTATTCACTTGGTCATAATATGGCTGTTGTTGAGTGAGGGAGGGTTTCACTAGATTAACCCTCACATTTATTTTTGTTGGCAGGTTATTTTGTTGTTGTGCAGGAAACGAAAAATATTAATTTTCTTGTCCTTGACTGACATATGGGTTTTGGGAATTGGAAATTTCTTCTGCATCGATAGATGGGCATTGGTTTCCCTAAAGGGGTTGCTGTGGGCCTCCATGGAGGGGCTAATATTGGTTAACCCTACTAACTGTATTCGGTATTGGCATGGGCTGACCAGAATAGTATCATGTATGTTGTAGTGGTGGTGCATTTTTCATAACATCAAATGCTTGGATACTGAACAAGTATCCAGGATAATGGTAGGTGTTGCTGGGTTTTTTTTAGGCTGTGGATCCAATCAATCCATCCACAAAGTTGGATGTGCCTGATTTCTCTAGTTCAAAAGAATGTAGGCAGGGGGAATTTGGAAGAACATGATAAATATATCCATACTGTGTGTATATAAGCTCTATTTGTTGAGCTTTACTAATGGCCTCTTCCTCATTTTGTGGGTTTGAATTTAACACACATTTAGAGATTTATAATGTAATAGATCTTAGATGCATATTGAGGAGGAGTATTGCTTCCACATTAGCTTTACAAAATCTCCTTCATTTTCCCCATTCATGGACATGGTATGATATGTGTATAGAAATTGTATGTTTAAAATGAGTAAGGAGTTCCAAGCTTGAGTCCTATCAGACCGGGAACTTAAAAAATGTGAGGGAAGAAGCAACTATGGAACCAAAGTTTTCATGCGTCCTAGAGGGTTTACCTATGTTCCATTTCTTCGTGGCACCCATAAGGGTGTGTTGAAACAAACATAGATGAGTAGTATATTTTGTGATTCTATTAGAGGAACACCATAGGTGAAAGGTCATGACATGGTTTCCAGGATATTTTCCTTTTTTACCTTCTAATTTTGGAACATCCTAAGGTAATTTGGTATGAATGGGTGGCCAATTGGGGCCACGTGTGATAGGGTCATTAGTTAACTAGCTTAAATCGGGTAGATTTAAGGAAGGTAAAAATGGGACCTGAAATTTATTTGCCATTGCAAAACGATTTTGAAAATATATATGTAAAGGGATCCCCTATGGGGAAGTGTGTAGAGAACTACCCTGATGGTTTTCTCATGGACTTTTTTGAGGAGTGGTATGTGGGCTTCCCAAAGGGGTGGTGTGTGGGGACCCTTGCGGGGTTGTGAAAGGTGTGATTTGATGGGGAGGGGTCTCAAGCAAAGTTGCAACGATAAATGAATATCATATAACAGTGTTTGCGTGACGTCCTCTACTCCTAAATGGCAGGAGGATCGACACACGTCCCGGTAATGGGTGGAGGTTTAAAAAAATATAAATTGATGGGGAGCTATGGGGTACCCTATGGTGTCGAGTAGCACGTGTGTTACTTTATGTGTTTGTGGGAAGGGGATAATAGCAATGCAATAAAATCACATACATAAAACAAAGATAAAATACAAATGATTACTTTATTTTTTTAAAATTAAGCTATATGATCAATCAAACAAAAAATGGTTTTTTTTAGTTGTTGTGTATCATAAAAAATCCCATGTAGACCTAATCATCCTTACCAATCTCAAATTAATTGGGCCTTGTGAATATGCCTTCTGATGGGTACTGGGGAAACGTCTTGAAATAACTGGTGATGCTTTCCAACAACTGAAGAATCGACCAAGGTAATGGATGAGGTTTTAGTGCTTCCTACACCTCCACCTATAGGGAAAGCATTCCTAATATTTTTGCCACTAAAGTATCTTCATCCCACATGATAATTTGAGTCTTTAGCTTCTTTGTATTCAGTTACCAGTACCGATGTTATGAAACCAGCTCACAAAATAGAAGAAAATATAGATCAATAACTTTAAATTATCCAATTCAAGGGGAAAACTCATTTAGAATACATAAATAAATAATTATTAGATTATTCAAATGAAAAAACCTAATTTCTCTGTATAGGAGTCTAATGGTTCACAATATAATCAAGCCTACATAACAATAATAATGTAAGGGAACAAAAATAACAACAATGGACTTCTATGGGGCATAATAATAACAATATTGGGATTACATGGGCACAAGAATAACAATAAAGGGGCTACACTAACAATAACAGTACGGGGCTACACTAGTATTATAGGGACCGAACATGCCCCTCTCCTTCAATTTTTTTTTTTCCATAATGCTTGAGTAGTTTTGGATGCTTTGTATAAAATTCTCATCCTCCCATGTGGAATATTCAATAGGTAAGTTCTTCCACCTGATGAGATACTCTGAAATTGATCAATTTTGTAGCTGTCAAGTTCTTGTTTCCATGAATTATTCAGGTACCAATATGGTTTTTCCTTCCTTGTCAAGTTCTATAAATATTTTTTAAACTGTGAGCTTGTCACCTATGACCTTCTTTAAGCATGAAACATGGAAAACTGGGTGCACTTGCGAAGATGCAGGAAGCTCCAATTTGTATGCCATAGTACTAGTCTTTTGCAACACCATGTAAGGAACTTAGTACTTTGGAAATAATTTATTATCCTTCTTAGCTTGTTTGAGGGACATTTGTTTTTATGGTTGTAGTAAAAAAAATACCCAGTCGCCTACATCAAAACTTATTTCACTATGATGTTCATATGCATGTTGTTTCATTCGACTTTGCACCAAAGTGAGGTTATCCTTTAAGAGTTGGAGGAATTTTTTGATGCTCGATGTGATATTCCACTGCTTGAACCTTATAATTTTCTCTTATATATTTTGTGAATGACGATGGATGATATCCATAAAGTTCCATAAATGGGGTCATTTTTTTTGTAGTATGGAAGGAAGTTTTATACTGCCATTCAGCCAGAGGTAACCACTTGACCAATTGTGTTTTTTTATCAGATACAAAGAAAAAAATATATCCTTCCAAACAATTTTTCACTATCTCAATTTTCCCATCAGATTGAGGATGATAAGATGAGCTATGAGCTAGTTGAGTAACTAGATAATAAAATAATTATGTCCGAAAATTTATAGTGAAAATGCGGTCTCCGTTGCTTACAATAATATTTGGGTTTCCATGTAGCTTTTGAATTGTTTCCATAAAAGTAAAAATTTTACTTCCTTTAAATATAAGAGATAATGCACAAAAGAGTGCATAATTGGTAAGTCTATCAACTACCACAGAAATTACACTCTTTCCTTCAAACTTGGGTAAACCTGTGATAAAATCCTTTGAAACCTCCTCCAAATTTTGACTTGGAATGGATAAAGCTTGTAACATACCTAGGGTCTTAATTGTCTCAATTTTTTTTTTTTGGAAGACCAAACATTCCGCGAAAAACATTTGAATATCATATTTAAGGCCATCAAAAAAAAAAAAATTGACCCTGTGGTAAGTGTTAATGTCGATGAGTCCCCTCTGATTAAATGTACTCTCTCAATTTCAGTTGATAAGGTCCTAGGTCAAATTGTTATAGTTTCAAATATAATTTACAAATAAATTTTTATCATTGGTCAGTGTCTAGGCATTATTACTACTCCCTCCATCTTCAATGTCATAAAATACCATCATGATCATGTCATCACTCCTTGTGATATGGCATAAAAAGAGTGTCTTTTTCATCAAATTATAATCATGCTATTGGATTGAGGGGTCCTGGCTCAAGTTTAAATTTATTGTGCAAACGACAAACCCTCCAACTACCGGCCCTTTCGGTAATGACCTACTTGCACATATCAAAGTCTGACATGAAGCAGTATGGGGGGGTGTTGGAACCAAGTTTATGCACCCTAAGGAAGAATTTGATGTGGTGGCCCTAAATAGACTTATAATAGAGATTATCACAAATAATATGAAGATGCGTGCAAAAACAGAATAATAGACTAACAGATCAACTTCATTGTAGATAATTCCAACATGCAGTATATTGTAATATTCCAAAATATGAAAAGTAGTAATATGGAACATTAAAATGGAAATAGCAGTGAATACCATTACACCAAGATGTGAGACAATTATAGAGACATTTTATTATGCAAATCAGAAGCAAATAAGTACAATTTATTGAGGCAAAAATCAAACAAGATATGCAAACAAGCCTCCAATGAACAAACACTCCCAAATGTGAGATGTTTTTGCTATACAAAATGTCAGAGAACTAGTACAGTGCAGTCCCAGTGAGTATAACTAATTTTTGGAAATAAAATAATATATATCTCTTGATATATGGCTCAATAAATGATGGGAATAGAGATCTAGTCTCCCAAGCACCTTTCCAAGACAACCCAGAAAGGGTTTCTGGAAATACACAAGATACAAAAATGGTGAACAACATCCCTAGGGCTGAAGAATCACTGCAAATGAATAACTGGAAGGAGGTTAATGAAATGGTGTATAAATTTATGGAAACCCCTCCCAATAGACTTCCCAAATGAAAGGCTTCTCCCTTCACTGGAAATCTGACTCACTAAATGAGACACTGAACCCTCCACTGCAGCTGCACAATAGAATAGTGTAGTCTATGAGGAAAATTGCATTGTAGGGGATGGTAGCATCTTGGCCTGATGCCAAATGATCAAATAATGCTCAAGAACCTCCCTGGCTAGCCTCTCAGTGGAGAGGTTTCTCCCTCCATTGAAAACAATCTCAGAAAGTGGCCCTGTCAATCCTCCACTTCTTCTTCCCTGCAAAACAACACAAATTTGAACAAGTGTAATATTCCCAAATGCGAAAAGAAAGAATATAGTGCATAAACATGGAAATAGAAGTGAATAAATCAATATACCATTTTATGCGAAAAATGTACAACCATATTATTAAAAATATCAGCAAATAATAGGCACAATATCTTGAGGATCAAGTCACTCAAGCAATACAAAACAAGCCCCTACTAAGCAAATATGTCAATACATGAGAAATAGCTACCATACAAATGCCATGAGCTTAGACAACATAGTTTTAGGGCAAAAAATGCTACAAAAATGACATAACAATGTAGATCTGTTGTTATATAGCTCAAATTTTTGGGGCTAGAGATCTATACTCTCAAACACATTTCCAAGACAACTCGGGAAGGGCTTCCTGAAATACAAAAAAATGTAGAAGATATAAAGATGGCCCTAGGGCTGAATAATATCTGCAACTGGATAGATGATAGGAGGTGGCTGATCTGATCTAGAAATGTATGAAAAACACCTCCTATAGATTTTCCAAATGAGAGGCTGATCCCCTCACTAAAAATCTATCTTCCCCAACTAGGGCTCCAAACTCTCTACTGCAACTGCACACTGAAATAATGCCATTTCTTAATAAAATTGTGCTATAACTAATAGCAGTACCTTATCTTGATGCTGTATGATGAAATGAGGCCCAAGGGTTCTCTTTTTCAGCCACCTAGTGCAAGGAAACTTTCCTCCAACTGAAATTAAGAAAGGAAATGACCCAAATCAACTCTCCTCTGCTACACCCTACAACACAACACAATACTTTGCAGAAATTGCGTTGTAAAACAAAGATGGAGGTTAGCCTAATGCTAGATAGTGGAAAATGTAATGAAATACTCTTCCAAGAGGCCTCTCAAGGAAAGAGGTGGGATTCCCGACCAGGAACACCCTGTGCTAAACAACACTTGCAAACTTAGCTAAACAACTGAAGAGAGAAATAAGTATAAACAGACCAGATAAAAAATAATAATCTAAAACATGAATGAATATGGCTGCCATCCTCTTCCTTATATAAGTTGTGAGCTTCCTAACCCTAGGCCCCACTCATTTAATTCACTACTTCCATGCAAATAGTCTCCAACCCAAATTGTGTTGTCCCTCATTGAATGCAACTTCTTCATAACAACATTGTTGATTTGGTCAAAGTTGACTCGGTATTCATGCTCCAGCCCCTTTTCACACCTAAGGGTCTTCAATCCAGCTTTTTAGATGACCTCCATTTACACTAGGAGTGTCTTTATTCTTACTAAGGAGATTTATGGGTCTCTATACCCTCTTATTCCTCCAAATAAGAAAAAAAACAAAATTTTAATATTCCAATTAGTTGTATGCTAATTTAGGAATATTACAATCCTCCCTCCCAAATGTTTCTTGTCCCCAAGAAACTGCAAGGATAGAATTGAATATCCTCTCCTCTTCCTCCCGTAGCATCCTCATATGATAAATTCCTCCAATGACCAAGTTTTTGTCTCATTAATAAGTCTCCAAGTTGCTCCTCCCAAGTGTACAAGCTAGCCTTTAGTGACAAACCCAAATGAATCTCATCATGAAGAAGTGGGATATCCATGGAGGAAACTATATGTGGTCTAGAGGCCTTCTTGAGGCATGGGATCAAAAATTATTGGGAATATTTCTTCCCATGTGAAGCTCCAAGCCCCAAGATATAATCTACACAAAGTGAGTCACCCTCTAAATGGTAACTCGTGAAATAATTCTTCCAACTTTGGCTCATGTAATGTAAGTGGGCTGCATAACTGAACATGATAGAAAAAATGGCCTACCCCATGTTGTCTCTCCCTCCACTTATGAAAAGTGTAGAGTTGCTGCTGATATTGGGTTGCAATAGTGTTTCCCTCAAGGGACAAAAGGACAACTGGATCTCCAAAGATCCCTTCTCTAGTCTCATGAATCTTGCTTGCCCAAACCAATTCATATACAATGAATAGGATATCATCAAAATATGGAATCCAAATGAGAAAGATGTTGAAGGTTTCATGTAGTGCTGGTATGAACCAACAATTTCCCAAGTTCTCACAACGCAGTTTTACTAACTGCAGTTTCAGAACATGATGTGGCAGGTTGTCTCCCAAAAAATTGCTAGTTGTGCATGTCATCTCATCTACTAGTAAATAGTAAATGGAATTATGTATCAAATGAGCATACAAATAATAGTATAATACTTTCCCAAATCCATACAAGAGATTGCTATCCCCATCATTGATGTTGGCCCTAAAATGACCATGAAGCCCAAATAGAGGCTTGCCCTCTTGTGGAGCAATGCACTGTATAGAAATGGTAAGAGAATGAAAATACTGTGTTAGATAATAAATAAGTGAAAAAACACAATTATTACCATGTACTGAGGGTAGGTTGATAATAATATCCATGAATGAGCCCTCCATAGTGGTATGACATGTCTCCATGAAAAGGAAAGAACCATTTGCTGCATGAAAAACCTTCTTCTTATGCTTGGAGATCCAAGTCAAGAAGATCATGTCATGGTAATAGATGTCTCCATCCACTACTCCATCACTCTCATCTCCTATTTTTCCATCAAGTGCATCATATGTGAAGTGATCCTGGGAACACTCCATCAAAAAATCCAAGCCCCCAAGTGATAGTGCTATTGGCCTTTGTAATAAGGCTCCTGTCATCTCATAGCTCCATTATTCGACATGCCAAATGCCAAATTCATCTACCATAATGCTGCTATATATGGGAGATTTCTTCCAAGGGTGAATTACCTCGTGATCCTTCAAAACTAATGAGTAGACCCTTTTCACCATGATTATGCCACCATCATCTACTCCTGCAAGATCATGCAAGGGATGGGAGAAAATCAGCCCATACTCTCCAAGAGTATCCAAAGCCACAACAACCCTTGTTGCCTCCTTATCTCACCGTCATACAAGTCATGGAGTAACATCAGGAGATTGACTTGTAGAATTCCCCATACAACCAAATATTTTGTTTCCATAACATATGGGTTCCATGCAATGCCTCAATCCATAACATACCTTTTGACAAAGGATATGTCACATGATGGCCAAACTATTTCAAGAGTAGCCAACATAGCCTTGCCTCCTGTTGCCCTATGTCATAGATCTGAAAATGGCTTTCTAGCCTCTTTCTCATCAACATCACCCAACCAACCAATGGTGACTGTCTACTATCATGCTCCCAATGGGTATTTCTCCAATGGAGAATACCGTCCTCCCAAATCATATTTCTATATTTGTACTTCATGGGATGTTGAATTACATCCTCCTAGAGATATCTAAATGAAGACCACTCATCAATGACCAAATTGACCCCATAAGGATCCAAATAAGATATAGGAAAAAACTTCTCATCAAGATGTGAAGTGCTCATCAAAAAGTATCCATCATAATAATGGAAGATGTCATCCATCATAAGATGTTCTCCATCAATCATCTACCTACCAATGTCACACAAGTATAATGGTCATCAGAATGCCCCAATAATAGTTGGGTCCCCAACTCATCACTGTTTCTCAATGACAGCGCTGTTGATATCCATGATGGTGCATCTGCTGTCTCATGATCATGCACAATGTTGAACATACAATTCTGCATTGGATTACCTAGGATAATATTCATCCTATCCCCCAGAATTCTACACTCCAGCCCCAAGAGTTGTGTGCAACTCAAAAATGATATACTAGGATGAATATATATCTCCTCCTTAAAAAAATCAAGGTCCCTCATCACAGTGATAGTTTGCTGCTCCAAATCAGCAATGTGCTTTGACCCTAGTTCATGCATTTGCCCTGATAGCATGTTCCCAAAATCCTCCATATGATGTGCTGAAATAATAGGAAATGGAAATATGTGCATACCTTGGTAAAGCTTGGGAACATCTTGTACTGCTACAAGGGTTCCTTCCTCTGGTGTGATGACTTCCCCAACTACTGGTGATGATGGCTGCTCTTCTATGGTTTCACCAGTGCTGGTATAAGTCTCCTCCTCATCATGCATCTCCAGAATAGTGCATGGGAATCTATATTTCAAGAGATCAAGACCACTTTGCAAAGATGCAAGTGTCCCTTCTCTTGATGTAAGTCATCCTGCAACAAGTGGTGGTGGAAGTTTCTCTTCCTCTATTTTTCTTCTATCAAACTTCTTGATAAACCTTTGAGTAAAATTTGCATATGCAATCACTTGTGCATGACTCAAATGGTCGAACCACCCAATGTTTGCTTCACCCTCAAGGTGCAGAATTGCAATCTCAACAGCTTCTCTTTATACTATTGGATGTAGCAAGAATAATGAATCTAACTTCATTCCCCAAGCTCTTTATATGCATGTGGATGATCCATCAAATGTAGACAAGAGAAATCTATTGCTGCAAGGTCTTCTTTCTTCTTTGAGCTAAATGAACTATGGAAGAGTTAGATTCTCCTTGAAAGCCCTTGTTTGAGATTTGTATTCTACAAGATACTCACTTACAATCTCATGATCTAAGTGTCATCCATCTCCATGCCTTTTGTCTTCTTCTTCAAAATAAAAGGGCACAATGCATTTCTTTGGAGCTCTATGCAATACCGACTCTTTCTTATGCTGATAGGAAATACATGGGCCCTCCTCATCTTGAAACCCTAGTGTGGTTTCAATGCCTTTCTCCATTTTTCTTTGCTTGAACTCCTTGGTGAGGTCCCTTGTAGATCTGAAAAGAGATGAGATAAAACTCATTCTTTCCATCCTTCTGATCTCTTTCTCCTTCTTCTTATTCTCCTGATAGCATAATGGCTGAGATCCACAGGCTGAGCCAAGATTATGCTCTGATACCACTGTAATATTCCCAAATGAGAAAAGAAAGAATATAGTGCATAAACATGAAAATAGTAGTGAATAAATCAATATACCATTATATGAGAGAAATTTATATCCATCTTATTAAACATATCAGCAAAAAATAATCACAATATCTTGAGGATCAAGTCACTCAAGCAATACAAAACAAGCCCCTACTAAGAAAATATGTAAATACATGAGAAATAGCTATCATAAAAATGCCATGAGCTTAGAAAACACAATTTTAGGGCATAAATTTCTATATAAATGATATAAAAATGTAGATCTGCTATTATATAGCTCAAAGGTTTTGGGGCTAGAGATCTATGCTCCCAAACACATTTCCAAAACAACCCGGGAAGAGCTTCCTGAAACACACAAAAATTCAAAAGATATAAATATGGCCCTAGGGCTGAATAATCTCTACAACTGGATAGATGATAGGAGGTGGCTGATCTGATCTGGAAATGTATTAAAAAATCCTCCTATAGATTTTCCAAATGAGAGGCCAATCCCCTCACTGAAAATCTATCTTCCCCAACTAGGGCTCCAAACCCTCTACTGTAACTGTACACTGAAATAACAAAGTTTCAAAAAAATGCACTGTAACTGATAGCAATACCTTAGCCTAATGCTAGATGATGAAATGAGGCTCAAGGGTCCTCTTTGTCGCCCTCCCAATGGAAGGAAACTTTCCTCCAACTGAAATTAAGCAAGGAAATGACCCAAATCAAATCTCCACCATTGCACCCTACAACACAACACAATACTCTACAGAAACTGCACTGTACAACAAATATGGAGCTTGGCCTGATGTCAGATAGTGGAAAATGTAGTGCAATACACTTCCAAGAGGCCTCTCAAGGAAAGAGGTGGGATTCCCGACCAGGAACACCCTGTGCTAAACAACACTTGCAATATTAGCTAAACAACCAAAGAGAGAAATAAGTCTAAATAGAACAAATACAAAATAATAATGTAAAACATGAATGAATATGGTTTCCATCCTCTTCCTTATATAAGTTGTGAGCTTCCTAACCCTAGGCTCCACTCATTTAAGTCACTACTTCCATGCAAAGAGTCTCCAACCCAAACTGCGTTGTGTCTCATTGAATGCCACTTCTTCATAACAATGTTGTTGACTTGGTCAAACTTGACTAAGTCTTCATGCTCCAGCCCCTTTTCACACCTAAGGGTCTTCAATCCAGATTTGTAGATGACCTCCATTCACACTAGGAGTGTCTTTATTCCTACTAAGGAGATTTATGGGTCTCCATACCCTCTTATTCCTCCAAATAAGAAACAAAGAAAAATTTTAATATTCCAATTATTTGTATGCTAATTTAGGAATATTACAAAGAGATTTCACTGTAGATGATGGTTGAAGCTTGGCCTGATGTCGAAATGTGGAAATGAAACTCAATAAACCTCTCCTATGTGGGCACTCGAAGTCCCTTGAGGATGAGGGTGGGATTCCTGCTTGGGAACACCCTTGTGCTAAAAAACACAACAGACTCTGCTAAATAGTTGAAGCATGCAAGAAATCATAAAAGACCAAAACATAAACAATAATCAGCATGCCTTCTATGGCTGCCTTCCCCTCCTTATTTGCATTGTGAGCCTTCTGATGTTGGGCCCCACTCATTAAAGCCACTACTCTCATGGAGACTTCTTCCCATTAACATTGCGTTGTCCCTCATTAACTATGCACTCCCTCCATACCAACACTGTTGATTTGGTCAAACTTGAACCCATACACATGCTTCAACCTTTATTCATACATGAGGGTGCTTTATCCAACTACTAAGATGATCCTCATTCATATTAGGAGTGATTTTATTCCTACTAAGGATATGTATGGGTCTCCCTACCCTATTATTCATCTATCTAAGTGGAAAAAGAAAAATTTAATATTCTAACTAGCTAAAAGATAATTTGGAATATTACAATCCCCCCCTCCAAAATGTTGCTTGTCCTCAAACAACTGTAAGGGTGAGTGTGGGAAAACTTCTCCTCCTCCCCTGGTGGCACCTACATATGATAAGCTCCTCCACTGAACCAAGTGTCCTCCAGTCAATATATCCTAGAGATTCTCCTCCCAAGTGCTCAAGTTAGCAAAATGGCTCACATAATAAGGAAATAAGAGATCTACTGCAGCAACCATACACTGTCCAGTGTTCTCCCTGAAGCATGAGGCATAAGTAGTGTGGGAGATCTCATTCCCAATGGGAAACTCCAGTACATTTTCCATCCCTCCAATCATGCCAACAAAAATGATATAAGCATCATCAACATATGGGATCAAAATCAAGGATACACTAGCTGCCATATGAAATAATGGAGGATGATAATAGTCCCTCAAGTGGAACCAGTGTAGTTCTGCTCCTAGCTGCCTCAAAAAATGGTATGGTGAGTGGCTTTCCAACCACTTTCTTGCTCCCACTATCCCCTCACATGCCTGGAGAAAGTGACTGATGTGTGGTGTCAACTGAGTACACCCCGAGTCAGATATCATCTCCCCAAAACCTACTAGGGAGTGGTCATTCCCATCACTGATTGTAGCCCCAAGTAGACCATGAAGTCTAAAGGAAAGAGTGCCCCATTTTGGAGAAATGGACTATAAATTAATGACAAAGGAATACGATTACTCGGCTAGCTGATCATTATGCACATAAGCACAATCCTTACCATGTACCTTGAGCAAGGTGGTGAAGTGGTTCATCGATGAGCCTTCCCCTATCTCCATCGGAAAGGGAAGTGGCTGTGAAAACCCTGCAAGGGGGTTGTGTTCCTCCTCAATATCCAAATAAAATCATACACCTTTGGATATGTTGGTGCACCTCCTCTTTGATACCTTCCCAAGAAAATCCCTCCATGATGGTTTGATATTCCCCATGAAATCTATGTGACCAGAGAGGAAAGCTTCATATGTTGCATGTAGAAGCTTCTCATTAAGCTTAGAGGATCTAGTCAAGAAAACCCTATTCTGATAATAGATGACTCCATATATCACTGCATACCTCTCATCTGTCAACTAACCATCAAGTACTCTGCATGTTAAGAGATCCTTCGAATATTCCACCAACAGCTGGGATTTCAAATAAGAATATACACCTAATGATAACGTTGTTGGTCTGTGTGGTAAAGCACCTGTCATGTTGCTTCCCTCCTCTTTCACATGTCCTATGCCAAATTCATATGCCGAGATGCTACTATCCTGCCTCTATTGCCTCTCTTGTAGCTATTCCTGATCTAGTAGGGGCTGAATTTTATGGAGGTTAGCCTTCACTAGGAAGCTATCGACCATCCAAAACTTCCTGAGTTTGGCCAATGTATGCATGAGTGCCCACAAACCTCTACCATATATGGAATATTCCTCCATATGGGGAAGTATTTTCAGATTTTCCACAACAATGGAGTAGCCTCCTTGCACCATGATGGTGCCATCATCCATCCTTGAAAAATCTCTTCTCAGCACAAGTTGCTAGGTGAGAGTTGGTAGTATTGATACTGAGAGAATGTGTCCCTCCTCCTTCAGCCTACCAAGGACTCTCTGCACTGTGCCAAGTCCTCCCAAGGTTCTCACCTCATTTGGATTTATGAGTGGTGCAACTTGTGGTGAGAACTCTTTGGTCAATTCCCGGTCTGGGGGCCTCCCTGGTGGAATGTATCTAAATAGTATTGTATCATGGGCCAAGGTCAACTGCATAACTAAATTTATTGTTGGGTCCTTGACTCCACTGTGAAAATCAGGTTCTATCTTATATGAAGAAGCTATATGAGAGGGATAATTGTGCATGCCCCTGATCATTTAATGCTTACCACTCTTCTTATCTATTCATTCCATCTGCAAAGTCTCCCAATCTGTGGTGACCTTCCCCAAGGTAATGAACCACTACACACCCAATATCACATTGGTGTTAGGAATATCAACCACAAAGAAGTGACCAGTCAAGGTGTATGTTCCCATGGTGAAAAATAATGCCGAAACATACCTCATGCACTGCATGGTTCTAGATCCTGGGACCAAAACTGAAAATCCCTCAAAATCATCAGTGGGTATTTCTCTCCTCTGCACTAACTGAGCATCAATAAAGTTGTGGGTAGCCCCACTATCAATCAACATTGATACCCTTTGATCCTGAATGGTACCTAGGAATCTCAAAGTCATATACTTGGGTACTCCCTGCAAAGATACAAGTGCCCCTCCAACTGGAGCAAATTCCTCATTCCCACCTCCTGGTGGTAGTGGATCCTCTCCTGCTATCCCAGCATTGCGGCCTCCTTCGGGTTCCTCTTCTTACTTATATTCAATATCAGATAACATCTTTATATAGTGTGCCTTCCTTGCTGCACATTGATGTCCTGGTGCCCATGGTTCTTGGAATGTGAAGCAAAGCTTCCCTCTTCTCAAGTCTCTTCGGACATCATCACTAAGGGATCCCTTGTTCTGGTTCTCCTTTGAAGGATGACCCTTCACATATTTCCCCTTCTACTAGAAGGGTGGCCTTGGCTGAAATGGAGCCTTTGCCTTTAGCAAGGCATCTTGCAAATATCTTTCCCTTTAAATAACATCTTGAAGGGTGGTTGGTTTAGTATATTTAAGCAACCCATGTAGAGGCTCTGCTAGCCCATCAATGAACATATAGACCTCATAGCCATAGATAAATTAGAAACCATGACATAAATTTTTAAAAACTCTAAAATATAGGTCTCTAGATTACCTGACTTCTTGAGCTTGGATAGCTCAATAAAATGTGCCTCTGGGTCTCTTTGATAAAACCTCTCTACTAACTTCTGGGTGAACTCTGAATAAATAGTCACATTGGCATGCCCCAATGTAGAAAGACCATGAAACCACAAATCATGTGCCTCACCTTAAAGGTGCAGCGCTGCTATTTTGATGGCCTTTATCTCTGATACTTGATTCAACTGGAAGTATATGTCTAGCTTGTCCACCCAAGACTTAGCTATGCAGTTGGATGATCCATCAAAATCAGGCAAAAAGAATCTACCCATGGTCTGTTGGAGATCATTGTTCTATGTGAATCCGCTATATCAGGGTCTCCTATTGTCCTTGATCTGAAAAAACACCTGAAAGCTTAGATTAGCTTTGAATATCTAAGATTGAGACTCATACTCTATGAAATAATATTCAAGAGTTTCTTGCTCTTGGGATCCTCCATTTCCCACTACTAAAAATGTAGGCATAGTGGAGTGTTGGGAAACTTGTTGCCTCACTGGTTGATCATACTAGTGATGTGAAATTCCGGAGCCCTCTCCATGTAGAAAAAATTTATGGGATTCTTTGTGTCTATCCATCCTCGTCTCCTTGATTTCCCAGCAAATATCTTGCATGGTTTGAAGAAGAAGTTTAGGAAACTCCTTTTCATCATCTTCTCCTGGTATGGTAGTTTTTCCCTTGTCTTCTTTATTGTTTGTATAATCATGTCTCCAGTTTCTATTGAGGTACCTCCTCTCCCTTTATGTGAGAGGTTCTCCTTCTTCTTATGACATAATGGTTGAAATACACAGGCTGAGCCAATATTATGCTCTGATACCACAGTAATATTCCAAAATAGGAAAAGCAGTAATATGGAACATAAAAATGGAAATAGCAGTGAATATCATTACACCAAGATGTGAGACAATTATAGAGCCATTTTATTACGCAAATCAGCAGCAAATAAGTACAATATACTGAGGTACAAATCAAACAAGATATGAAAACAAGCCTCCAATGAACAAACACTCCAAAATGTGAGATGTTGTTGTTATACAAAATTCCAGAGAACTAGTACAATGTAGTCCCAGTGAGTATAGATGTTGCTATGAAATAAAATAATATAGATCTCCTGATATATGTCTCAAGAAATGTTTGGAATAGATATCTAGGCTCCCAAGCACCTTTCCAAGACAACCCAGAAAGGGTTTCTGGAAATACACAAGATACAAAAATGGTGAACCACCTCCCTAGGGTTGAGGAATCACTGCAGCTAAATAACTGGAAGGATTTGGTTGAAATAATGTAGAAATGTATGGAAAACACTCCCAATAGACTTCCCAAATAAAAGGTTTCTCCCTTCACTGGAAATATAACTCATCAAATGAGACATTGAACCCTCCACTGTAGCTGCACAATAGAATAACGTAGTCTATGAGGAAAACTGCACTGAAGGGGATGGTAGCAGCTTTCCCTAATGCAAAATGATCAAATAATGCTCAAGGACCTCCCTTGCTAGCCTCCTAGTGGAGAGGCTGCTCCCTCCACTGAAAACAAGCTCATAAAATGGCCCTGTAAATCCTCCACTGCCTCTGCCCTGCAAAACAACACAAACCTAGAAGGGACTACACTGTAGATGATGGCTGAAGCTTGGAATTATGCCGGAATGTGGAAATGCAGCTCATAAAACCTCTCCTGAGTGGGAACTCAAATTCCCCCAAGGATGAGGGTGTGATTTCCGCTCGGGAACACCCTTATCTAAATAGCATAACATACTTCGCTAAACAGTTGAAGTGTGCAAGAAGGCATAAAAGACCAAAACATAAACAATAATCATCATGCCTTCTATGGTTGCCTTCCCCTCCTTATATTCATTGTGAGCCTTCTCACCTTGGGCCCCAATCATTAAAGCCACTACTCTCATGGATACTTCCTCCCATTAACAATGTGTTGTCCCTCATTAGCTATCCACTCCCTCCATACCAATGTTGTTTATTTGGTCAAACTTGACCCCATCCACATGCTTTAACCTCTATTCATACATGAGGGTGCTTTATCCAGCTACTAAGATGATCCTCATTCATATTAGGAGTGATTTTATTCATAATAAGGAGATTTATGGATCTCCCTACCCTCTTATTCATTTATCTAAGTGGAAAAAGACAAATTTAATATTCCAACTAGCTAAAAGCTAATTTGGAATATTACATATATATATATATATATCTGTGTGTGTGTGTGTATTCACACACTGTAAACAGATACAATTAAGCAAATCTATTCATCAGCAATGTACTTCACACATAACGGACTTTACTCAATTGCATAGACACATTCAATCATAAATAGAGGTAAATGTAACATATCACAAAACCAATTCTGACCTCAAAGCAATTGAAAAAATAGATTCGTAGTTAATCAAATACATAACACATCAAGAAAATAACACATTCAGTTCATCAAAATAGTCTTTTGTATTAATAGATTTAACAATTCTAGTACATTGAGAATTCCCTTATAATTTCCCTTTCCACGCACACAATCAATATAGTCTGCACACGGCCAGGACTAAGGTCTCTACACACACAGGCAGCAGGAGCCTTTCTACCTGAAAACCTAGACTTATATCAAACCCTTACAAAATTTTCATCATCAAACATAAGAATCATATCTATTTTATTGACTCAATCTATATATATTTATACTAATCTTAGCGCGTAGATACTATGGTCTCAAACCATGGTTTGAGACTCATAGTTTTCCCTTAAAACCCATTTACATGAAATAGGGAATTTTACTTGCCCCAAATCCCCTTTGACTCTTCCACGTTGCGCGCACACCGAAATATATACAAACCATAACAAAAAAGTTACCCCAAAAGACCCCACTCCAAAAGGCCCCCAACACAAACTCGTGACTCGTCCCAAGTCATTGTGGGGTGGGTTTCTTCATATTTTCCTTGAGCATGGTGACAGAGGTCTTTAGTGTCAAGACCTTTTCAATGCCCTGCGCAACAACTCCCTGCACTTCATTCACAAGTTTTTTAGTTGTTTGCCCTTGAGTTTCTAGAATGATGCCGCCTCAGGTCTGTTGAAGGTTCTTTAGTGCGTCATACAATGTCTGTGATAATTGCAGGGCTTCCTCAACCCATGGTTGCATCCGTGCTTCTAATAGCTACTCACGGGGATGCAAGTCCTATATCTATGTTTGAATAGCCCAACCCTCCTAAAGACGGGCAAGGCACTGTGCGACCACCAATGTGGGCATCGTCATCCTGATATCTGCGAACTGTTTCTCTTTCATGTGCAACTCATTGCGCAACTATTGCACCATTGGGCCATTTTGAAATAAACTCCAGACACCCATTGCTTCATCTAACAATTGTTTTCACTCTATTACTGCAATTGATATACTATCTTTCACTGCCTTGATTTCTGCAGAACATTGTGCTCAGACTTTTGGTGGGGTCTCGGGCTACAGATTCATCTGCATATCTGCAATTTGTTGTTCAAATTCGGCTCTAACATTCTGCACTTCCTCACGCATTGCCTTCAGTACAACGACCAAACCTTTCAATTTCTTTGCAGGAGTGGTTGAGGGAGGGATTGTTGGCACATAGCTGCATACTTGATCGATTTTGGCTTCCAGGGCGACGCACCAAACCTTAGCTGCGTGACATCGTTCTATGACTGTCTACTGTTTCTACTAAGGTTTGGCTGCTTGCTGCTAAGACTCAATGTCAACGTCATATGCTCAGCCCTCCCTGTACTACAACTTGTCCACAATCATGTTGTAGATCATGTGGAGTTTTCCTGTGGGAAACACAGCTAAGTCAACATGGATTTCACCACATGTTCTGAGTGTCGTGCTTAGTGTTGGTGACTCTAGTCGGATAGCAGGTGCGGGGATCTGGATCAGATAACTATCCCTGGTCGAGGGTAAGACTGTACTAATCGGCTGCACGCTAGTGGAAGGCATGCTCACTTGATGTTGTCTCACTTGTATCAGGATTTCTTGAACCTTCAATTCTTGAATTCCATTATGTACTCCTTCGAGCATAGCTTTGTACTGCACCTCCAGATTTCTCCACATATCTTCAGTTGCATGTGTGACGGTGTTTGCAATCTCAATGAGGTAATCTTCTATCAATGTGAGTTCCTTGGCACCGAATTCTTTGGTCCCATTTCTATTCTTTCACAGACCTCATACAGCTTGAGAGCCATGCTTTGTCTCCTTGGTGGTCTCCGCTGCCGACTCTTCTGCAGTCTGAGCCTCGGCCTCCTTAGGACCTACACCATTATTTTTAGGCGCTGTCTCTTTTTCAAGATGAATGGTCTCGCCAGTTGTGGTCAGCGTGGACTTTGCTCAAGTGTCTTTACATGTTTTTTGCGTGCTTGTTCTAAGCTTAGATGGAGTTTTTGGAATGGAATAGGAGGCACCTTTCATTGTGTGCAACTCCAACCAAGAGGGCAGCCACTCTGTCATGACACGCACTAAATCATCTTCGGTAACCAAATACGACAAATCGTACCTGATGCCCTCAACATCGGCCTTTGCGCGTATATGGATATTATGGAATGTCTCTTTAAATTCTACGATCAACTTATATTTCTCATAAAAGGTTGGGGAAAACCTTGGCTTTGATTGAATTGCCTGGACCACTGCAGCGTAAAAAATGACCCAATTTTTTTTTTCTATGACTCGCATGGGGATTATTGAATTCCAAAGCATGGCATACCGCACTTCTTCACACATGTTGGGCTCAATGTTAGAAAATTTCATTTCTTCTGGCATATTCCAGCCGATGAGCACTATCAGAAACAATAACCATGTGTAATAAAAGTGTTTCTTGTCTTCTTGTGCCTCGCACACATTCTATATAAATTCTTTGTAGAGGTACTGGGCCCAGTTGTATTGCGCGACCTTCTCACACTACCCAACGAGTGCAATGACTTGGGCTATGACTTCCTTCAGTCTGCACTTCCTCATAATTTTTCAGGCTAGGATGAGGGTGCGAAATTGGAAAACAGGGTCATTAATCTCATCAACAACAAATCCGTGATTGTGGCACATAACCTGATAGTCATTCTTGATTTTCTCCACGACCTTCTTTTCCCGGCCTTTGCCTCCAAAATCAGCCATAGGGTCTGTTCCTTGATTAGGAATCCCGGTGACCTAATGGATCAATGCGACATCGATGGGGATGCACTCTCCCAGCCATAAACACATATCATAGATGAGTGTGGGAAACTGATACACACAGATGTCGTTGATTGAGCTGCACCCGAAGTGTGGAATCTGCAACAAATTGAGCAAGCCTACTTTGTGTAGGCCCAACACCCAACACTTTGGCTCAACACGCACTATGTTACCTTCATAAGGAACCTGGCCCAAGTACCTCTTAGGCGCGAGCTCTAGAAATTTTTTTGCATCTTCGAAGTCCTAGTCCTCCATTTTCAACATCAGCACTTTGGCGAACATGTCACCTTCCATTAGTACATTCTATGTTATTAATTTCATGTTGATGTATGCACACACATTTTGAAGGTACTTTGGGACCTTCACCGAAGCTTTGCGTGGTGATACATATGTAGGCAACTGTGAGATAGGGGAGATTTCTACCATATCCTCTTCTTCCATGATTGTCTCAGGAAAATCTACCATCGGCTTCTTCTAGCACTCACCTGCAGTGGAGCACAACTTAGGAGTCTTCTATCTCAGGCATTTTCGAGACCCTGAGGTCTGTCCTTTCTTGGTTTTAGCTAGTGCAAGGGTCTCAGAAGCCTATGTAGCGGGTTTCTCTCTAAGTCTGGTGGCTATCATGCTTGGCAGGATTACGTGGCCTAGACCTCTACGACATAACTACTCCATAAACAAAAGATCAAGACTAGACATAGACAACAAACAAGGGACATAAATCAAAGAGGTCAATTCACAAAAATCACACAGAAGGAAAAGGAACTAATGTGACCCGTTCAGTTATATTTATAGCTTAGGCACATCTCAAATGGTCCCTTGTGCATTGATGGACCTTTGTAAATGATAAAAAGGTTCCAAATATGACATAATTTATGAATTAAATTCAATTTAGAAGCTCCTCGAAATGGTAATAATATTTTCTTGTCTAGATTTACTATTCCAACGGATATATTCTGCCACTTCTGCGACCCAATCAACCCCCACGTGTAGCTACCGTGCACGCATCCACCATCATGTCTGCGCAGATCCAATACTCTGACCATATAGTCATTTTTTGTGCGCAGGGAGAGGGTCATCTCTATAAGGTTTCAATCAGCTTCCATTAACATACCCAAGAATATTTTCTCCATTCAACGTGCCTAGGTGCACTTCACCTCCGTCAGTGATCTTCTTAACAATACATGGTCTAGTGCATCTTAAACTTTCCAGGGTGGCACAAAAACTTCTTGTTATACAACAAGACCAAATCTTCTTCCTTAGAGACCTTCTGTCTGTTTTTCCTATCATGCCATTCCTTTTTGCGCGCCTTCTGTACTTTTTGATCAAAATTTGCAATAAAGTGATCCCCTTCTAGCACAACCAGCTACAACAAGAATTCCTCCATAGTATCTTGTTCTGCCTTGTTTGTGAATGCTACAATGTGCAAACTCAGAACAATGTACTCCGTTAGCATCACAGCTTCTTGCACATACACCATCTTGAATGGTGTATTTCCTATCAACTTCTTGCATGCATTTCTATATGCCCAAAGAACTGCAGGTATCCACACATCCCAATCATTCCGGTTAGCATTGCAAATATTAGTGAGCGCAGTCTCCAATATCCTATTGAAAGATTCTACCGCACCATTCACCTGTGGGTGATATGGAGTGCTCTTCTGATGATGACTCTGAAATTCTTGTGTTAGAGCTTCAATAGTTTCATTCAAAAATTTCTTACCTCGATCACTCATCAAAATCTTAGGGCATCCAAACTGAGTCAATATATTTTCAAAAATGAAGTGCGTAGTTGTGTCTGCACTACAATCCTTCGTCATATTAGCTTCGACCCAATGAGTTACATAGTTTGTCATGGTGATTATGTAACGCACACCTACCTTCTTTCCTGGAGGGTCAATAGGTCAGAAAAAATCTAAGGCCTATTTTTCAAATTCTTGCAACACCATCTATGGTTGCAAGGGCATATCATCTCTGCGTGATGGCCTTCCTTTCCTTTGGCATACATCGCATGCATGACAATGCGCATATGCATCATTGTACAACGTGGGCCACCATAAACCAGCTCGCAGGATGTTTTGCGCAGTGGCTTTTCCTGAATAGTGACCTCTAACAACCCCTCCATGAGCTTCAACTAAAATTTCTCGCCTCTTAAATTCCAATACATATCTTCGCAAGACCTCATCTGCACCCATCTTGTAAAATGACCAACAATGATAGTAAATTCAGCTACATGCGCCACCACCTCTTTCTTCTGTTAAAATGTATACTCCTTGGGTGCACGTCCAGTAGTCAAGAAATGAATGATATAAGGAAAATGACCATCAACCACCTTTATCACAAATAACTGTGGATCTAGTAAACCATCCTCCAAAATAGTCGACTCTTCTCCATTCTCAATGTGTGATAGATGATCTGGCCCAACATTCAGTCTCTTTGGCTTCATAATAACTTCAAAATCATACTCCTAGAACAAAAAAAACCATCTATAGATCTTCCCCCCAACACTGGCTTATTGACCAGGTACTTCAAAGTAGAGTGGTCAGTAAACATCTCGAAATTTCCTCCTAAAAAATAGCAGTATAATTTTTGCAGTGCATAAACCATCACCAATCCTTCTCTCTCTATATTTGAATAATTCTCTTATGCTCTTGATATCTTTCGATTTGCAAATGCAATAGGATGATCGATCTCCCCAGCTCCTGGCTATGCTAAAATAGCTCTAAGCGCAATACAAGGGCATCAACATGCACATGAAATACCTTTGACCAATCTGGAAAGACCAATATGGGGGAAATGACCATCTTCTCCTTCAGTAATTCAAAACTCTTCTCACATTTCATCCCAACAAAATGACACATCCTTCTTGAGCAATTTCTCCATGGGTGTAGTGATCAATGCATAACCTTGAATGAACTTCTAATAATATCTTGTATGCCAAAAAATTGAGTGTAGTTGTTTGACATTAACAAGAACTTCCAGATTAACGATCACTGCGATCATTTTAGGATCTACCATTGACCCTTACTGGAAAAAAATATGACCCGACAATATCCCAAATGGCACACAAAATATTCACTTCTTCAATTAAGTGAGATCTGATACTTCCTACAAGTGTCTAGCATTAGGCGCAGACTTGATACATGCTTTTTCAACAACCAAAACAAATTCCATTCATAAAAGTAGAATTCTATGAACTTATGGATATACTCCTTGAATGCAGCTACTACTATGCGCGAGAAGATAACATGTGCATTCTTTAATCCAAAAGGCATGACTGTATACTTAAACAATCCCCATTATGTTGCAAAGGTTGTCTTACTTCGATCTTATGATGCAATTTTGATATGATGCTATAATGAGAATCCATTTGTAAATGAATAAGCCTCCTGTCCTCCTACATTGTCAACGATCTCATCAGAAAATGGGGTGGGGAACACATCATGTATGCAATCATCATTCAATTTGCATAGGTCCACAAAAATCCTTATTTCTCCTTTTGTCTGCTTATCCTACAGTACCATAAGACTTACCCAATCAAACTCTTATACTGGTTCTATAATGCCTACAACAACCATCTTATCCAAATTTTCGTTAAATTTATGCTTTTACTTGGGGTTCAATATATACGAGCACTGCTTCATAGGTTGCAAATCAGGTTTCAATATGATCTTCATGACCCCAAGCTCTACAATTATCCCTTTCAACTTCGAAAAAATTGTAGGAAACAGGTTCTGATACTCAGTCAACATCTCAACAACCTTTCCCATAGTATCCTCATCCTAATAATATCCAATATTTGCCAACTTTAGTTTCTCTTCTATACCTATGTTCACTTCTTGGATATTTAGAGGCTTTGTGACATCAAGCGACATAATTGAAGGCCCAAAAACTGTACGTTGTCCTTCAAATTCAAGGATTGTGATATTCCTTGGATCTTCTTCAGTTTCTTCCACTGTCAGATTTCTGTAGGCCAGCAAAGCTTTCTCTATATTTGGCTTTTTTGTATCAAAGATGACCTCTTGAATACCTTGCAGCACTTTTAGAGCCAAGCAATAAAACCCACTCTCAAAGTTGAAGGTTAACATGATACTTTCAGTCATTGTAGACTACTCATTGGTTCCCCGACGCAACTCCATTTCCATGTACCAATCAGTAGGCACCTTCCCCAACGTGTGGATGAACATGTGCGCCCATTTTGGTCTCGTCTCTATGCCACATACTTCAGTCCATTTGGCCAAATGTCTACGCTGATCACCTTTTCTGGAATAGATCTCTTCCATTCTTGTAGTTAGAAATTCAAAGTGCAATCTTATCATTCGAGCACATTCTTCCTAGCTGCCCATGTTTACTTTGTGAGTTTCCCACCATCGTGTTGGAGTAGTGTGTTACACTATATCCAATGCATGGAATCTATGTTCTTCTGGAAAAATTCTTTCAAGTCCGGCTAAAAATATTTTCACATTATTTAAACCATTGTAATACGATAATTCTCGTACCTCTGATGATATGCAGTGAAGGGATCTGGTCACTCGATTGCAGCGTAACACAAATACTTCAAGTAGTCAGTTATGCCAGTTCTCCAACTCTTCATATGAATCTGAGAATAAAGAACTATATTTTTCCAAATTAAGCCTTCCATCAGCCGTTGGATTGATCCAATCATCGTCTTGTGCAGTCAGCTTATAGATATGCACCTTCTGTAGGATCTAGAGGAACTGCAACTCTAGTCCATTGTTCTCAAATAACATACTTATCCTCTTCAAATTTATGATACCATCCATATCAATAGCCCAATCTAATATCAACATCGCAGGATAAGGATCAGTGTCATCCACAATTTGTATGACTTCAAAATCTCCAAGCACCTTAACTCTATCAATATCTACTATAACCTGTGAGAGTATTCCTAATGGAATGATTTTTTGTTTATTCACCATGCACAACTAAATAATAGAATACTCCAACTTAGGCTCTCCCATGCACTACCAAGATTTATTAGGTAAGACATTTGTATCAGACTCTAGATCCAGAATGACCTGATCCATCTCATAGGCACCGATATAAGCAATCAAATGCATCTCTCATCCAATTATTCTTTTGTTCTTATATATCTTGTTGACAAATTTTTGTTCCAAATGAGATTGTTCCTTTTCTGCGCAATTATCTATCAATGCTTGAAGATTCTCCACTTCCTTATTGTTGCGCAAAAACTTGATGAAATCTTGTAAGAATGGCTTTATTTCTTCATCTATGCCTGTCACATCCATAGGTCTACTTGATTTTGATGCAGTTTCTTCTACAAACCCATTCTTTTCTTCTACAAAAGTGTCATTTTCGTGCAGTAAATGAAATCCGTCTTTTTTCTCATGTGCACCGCTTCTAGTGACAACATTCATGCTAGTATCATCTTAGCGCAGCTCCACCCTTACCATCTAAGTATTATGTGTCGGAGTCTACATCTTCTTCTCTTGCATATTAGGAATCGAAACTGGATGATATTCAATTACATGATCAAATTTCCTACAATACCTAGAATATTGTCGCACAGGATTTGGATAGTCACATGCATAATGACCAGCATCTCCATAATTGTAGTAGATGATTTTTCATCTTCCTCGACCAACTGATCCTCCGCCCCTTCCTCTTCGTCTAGTATGGAATCCATTGTGCCTAGAAGTGGATTCTAGTGAGGTAGGTTCAACCTCCATTATATACAAATCATCTTTGTCAATCATCAAATAAAAACTTCGACAATGTTTTTCATCATGTCCTAGTGATGAGAAACATATACTAAACAACTTCTTTAGTTCAGGCATATATTTTCCAATCCTTGGACAATAATATGTTGCATGAAGAGCAATATATTGACAAATTGTGCACCATATTGGAGGTGTCCCACTTAGTCCAACCACGCTCTTCGGTGGGCTTGGTCCTCCAGCATGCAAATAATCATTGAACACAGGAAATTGATCCTTATGATGCCCGACAACTTTACATCATATGCACCATACATCTATGCATACCTTATTTCCCTTATCTTTGCACATATTTTGAATCTCCAAATGCATTACTTCTAACTGACTTTGAATATGCTGAGTTCCAATCACAATAGACACCATCGCAGCTTCTAGTTTCATCGCAATTTCTACATCTCAACCTGTGTGGTAATATTCTATTGACTCAAGGGCTAGCACAGATGCATGAGTAGCATAGCAATAAACCATTCCTTATGTTGGTTATCATCAATAGTGAATCCAATGTCTCAGATAGTGCGCTTTAATCTATGATCTGCATCCCATACATATTCATTCACCTACTAGTGAAACTATTTCAATTCCATCACATATTGTGCGTATGACTTTGTCTTCTTGAATTGTTCTTTGAGGGCATCCTTCAGATCATTCATAGTTGCATTAGGGTTTAATGATACATATATTATATGATAGTCCAACGTGTGATCTTGGAAATCAGTGGCTAACTACGCTTTCTTAACATCATAACTATTAAACTGCCTTCTCTCCATACAACATTGGTGAAAAACTAGAATTGTTTTGTATGTTCATTCCCAATACCTCTAAAAGTAGGAAACTTCATCGATGCAACCATATCTGCGACTGGTGGAGGTGGAGGTGGATTGGATGACTTGTGTGATGAGTGTGGAAGGGTAGTGGATGAGATCTGAACTATGGTCAACACTCCCTGATTATTTTGATCTTGTGAGACTTCTTCTTCTTCAGAGTGTGTAGATTCACTAGAGTTATTAGTCTTTAGTTCGTCATCATTATCAGATATACCCTTGAGAGGATTGTAAATAAACCATTCTTCTAGTAGAATGGTGTGGTAAATTCTTCCACTGCGTGTAGTCGGGACTCTTCGAGACATTCACATGATATAAGCACACAGAGAACCTTGTTCACACAATAGAATCTTAATCCACAACTTCAAAGAGCGCAAGAACTTACCTTTGGTACCTTTGAAGAATTTCCTTTCTGCTTCGGAATAAGACATGAATTGATCAATCAAAAACTCAATTACAAATCCTCCCAGAACATGATCGATCCAATGATCTATCGTGAAGGTAATCATATTGTTAGTATTTTCTAATTGTTGTACCAATTCTGGAGTCCACTGAGTGACTGCATCATCCTTCATGTAGGTATTAAATTCGGTCAATCGATACAACCACTCATGCAGCTCAGTCACAAAGAAATCAAAGAATATCTCATGAACTTCTGTGTAGATTTACTTTTGAACCCACTCTTCAGCAGATAATTTAGAGCTTATACTCTCTTGGATCACGAATTCAAGGATTTTTCTATCCAACCAATCTTGCAATTTGTACTGCGTAGGATGCCAATATAACAATTCTCCCTCAAAATGATCCTGGTCATGAAAACAGAACCATATGTTGTCTTGAGTGGTCCTAACCCAGGTTCAAATTTATTGCGCAACCAACAAACCCTCCAACTACTAGCCCTTTCCGCAAAGATCTACTTGCGCAGATCAAAGTCTCAATCGAAGTAGTATGGGGGGGTGTTGGAACTAGGTTTCCAAACCATGAGGATGAATTTGATGTGGTGACCCTAAATAGATTTATGACAGATACTAGCACAGATAGAATTTAGATGTGTGTAGCAACAAAATAATAGACTAACAGATCAACTTCGTCGCAGATGATTCCAACAAGAATTATTTATATGTATTCGTGCACAATAAAAAAATACACTTAAGCAGATCTATTCAACAGTAATTTACTTCACACATAACAAACTTTACTCAATTGCACAGACACATTCAATCATAAAAAAAGGTAAATGTAACATATCATAGAACCAATTCTAACCTCAAAGAAATTGACAGAACATATTCACAATTAATTAGATACATAACACATCAAGCGAATAACACATTTAGTTCACCAAAATTGTCTTCTGTATTAATAGATTAAATAGTTCAAGTACATTCAGAATTACCTTACAATTTAACCTTTTACACACACAACCAATGGAGTCCGCACACAACAAGGACTAAGGTCCCCGCACACATAGCCAACATGAGCCTTTCTACCCAAAATCCCATACTTAGATCAAACCCTTACACCCTGTTCATCTTCAAACATAAGCATCGGATCTATTTTCTTGACTCGATCTATCTATATTTATAATAATCTTAGCACACAGATACTATGGTCTCAAACCATGGTTTGAGACTCATATTTTTCCCGTAAAACCCATTTACATGAAATAGGGACTTTGACCCACCTTAAATCCCCTTTGACTCTTCCACACAACATGCACAACAAAATATATACAAAACATAACCAAAATTAACCCCAGGGGACCCCGATCCAACACACGCATATTGCAAAGGTTCAAAGTTCTAAATCAGGGTTTCACATATGCATTTGGTGTCATCATTAGGTCAAATCATCATAAGTCATGTAGGGAGTCATGCCATCACCTTAGTCACCATCAAGGGAGCTAGTTATTAGGGAAAAAGTGTTCAAAAAGATTCCAAAGGTACATTTCATCACTAATGGAGATGTAACTTTGCAAAATAAAGTTGTAAAGTTGCAGTACACTAGTTCATCACATCATTTCTCAAAAAAGGCTTTTGCTTGACCATAACCATCCATAACCATTAAGCCATTACCAGCTTGCTTTAAGGTAAGGCTTATGAAAGTAAGGCTTTATATGTTAATAATATTATATAAATATATAATATTATTAACCATCATTAATAATATTATATAAGCACATGTAATGTCATACCACTACGAAAGAAAACAATCGACTTTCCAAGCTATAAAGAACCATCCAAAGCTTTTAAAAAACTCATTCATCTCTCTAAGAAACTCTACATCACCATTGATTCTCATCTCAGCCATCAAAGACTTCATTTTTCTCAGCAATCACTTTGTCTCCTAAGATGTTGCGCATCCGCCGCGCATCTACTGTGCTTTTGGCCAGCATTGCGTTTTTGGATTTTGGATGGAGAATCAAGGAAATTTCAACATTTTTATTCTTCAATATAGGTTTTCAGCATCAACAAACAAGTGAGTGAACACTCTAAAGCCATCCCTTGCAAAATTTCTTCTTCAAATGGTGAAAATCTTATGCTAGGGTTTCCACACTACCTTTCTGCTACACTTTTGGAATTTCATGGTATTTTCTTGAATGCAATGAAAATTTCCTAGGTTTTCTATATAAACACCCTAGAAAATACATAATCCACCTTCCCCAACCTTTTCCCTTCCTTAATTTATTCATTTTTTCATTTTTCCCAAAGAAACTAAGCCAACATTGTGCTTTTGTCGTGTTTCTTACTTTTTTCTATTTTTTACATTTCCTACCCCCTTTCCTTCACCCATCCTAGAAAATTTCACTACCTTATCACTCCTAACGCCCATCCATATCCCATGAATTTTGTCCACAAATTTCCCTAACCCGTATCCCCTATATTTCCTTCCCCAAATTACCCATTATTTTTCCCCTGTTTTCCCTAAATCCCCTCTCTTCCTATCAAACTAGGGTTTCCAAGTAAAGAAAATCCATATCATGGCCACTGAAAAGAAAAAGTACAAAAAGGGAGGAAAAGTATCCAGATATGATCCAACTCATATGGAGGAGATTAATGCCTCAAAATTCATGAAATTTTTTGTTTTGAAATAGTAGGTTGCCTAGGGTTTTGTGAAAAGGTCCCACAAGTGGGTTATCATTGTGAGCTCACTAGTCTCTTTTCCACCCATTTGAAGAGGAAAAAGACTACAATGGTAGGGATGGACTTCTTGATCTCAGCAGAAGTCATAGTAGCAGCCACAAGAATCTCTAACTAAGGAAAAATTTGGTTTAAGGGAATGGATTTGGACATAGATAATTACAAATAATTCCTCAAGCCAAAGTACAGACAAGCTGCATCTCATGTCCTCCCTAGTAGGAAGCTGTTAGACAAATATTTTCCCTTGATGAAGATTATTATGAAGTACTTTACTTGTGAAGGAAGGTTTAATAGGTTATACATGTACCACATTATATTGCCGATGCATTTCACTTCTATCAAACCACTAAATCTTCCCCATTATCTATTTAGAAGCCTTGAAAAGATGACAGAGAAGGTACAGAACAAAGGGATAAATCACTCTACCAACCTATTCCATCATTCCCTAGTCAATTTCATTGTCCTTCATCAACTCTCACAGATAAATATGTCTTGGGAGTAATTCTTAGAGGCAACATATTTTTTGCCTATGTCCCCTCAGTCTAAGAGCATCAATACATTATTTGCCCGACAAAGAGGCGAGCCTTCTAGCATACCATCAGTGGCCAAACACAAAATATGGAAAAGGTTTCTCAAACCTATAAGAAGGGGGAAAACATTGATTTTTTTCCCTGAGATCACTAAAGATGTCCCTACACCTAAACCTATGACTAGATAACAAGCTAGAAGGTTACCTAAAGAAGCTACAACTGAACAAGTGCAAGAAGAACCTATGGAGCAGCCACCTCGGCAGGAAAGTGAGTCACCCTTGCAGCAAAATGAGGAAGATATGCCTCATGAAGAAGAGATGTTGGAACATGGAGTGAAGTCATATACATACATTATCAAGGAGAAGCAAGCACAAATTCAAGAACTTCAAGATGACCTTTCAAAGGTAAATTTCATGGTATCCTTTCTACAACATGAAAATAGGCAGCTCAAAGTGAATCTATTGTTGCAAAGGAAATCCAAAGGAGATTATCCCTCATCCATCAAAGCATATTTGGTGGCAGAAAAGGATAAAGGTAAGGTAGCCATAGATGTTGAACAACTAGAGGATAATAATTTTCAGGTGTAGCCAAGGAGGCCAAAGACAAGAGTAGCAACAAGACGGGAAAGACAGGAAAATGAACCATCTCCTCCTCAAGTATACCAAAATCTTGATGACACTATAGCAGCAGAGATTGAAGAGGAAAAAGAGTTTTGGCTTGGGGTAATCAATGAGAACTTGGAGAAGCTCCTGAAAAAGGTAAACAAAGATACAAACCTTCAAAGACATATGGCTAGGAACTATTACACCAGGAACTGGATTTACGAAATTAGAGTTAGGAACATGAAAAAGAGACTTAAGAAAACCCTAATCAAGATAAAGAAAAGAGATAAATTATATTTTCTTGCTGATGCATCTATTGTTGCCTAACCCATGACTGAAAAATGCAAAGAAAGGAAGTTTGGCAGAATTTTGGAAATTTTTGTGATTTTTGGTAATTGAAGAGACAATAATGCAAGGAAACACAACGCTCTCACACTGCACTTTCTCTGAAGAGGTCAAAATGACAAATGGAAATGTAATATTCCCAAATGGGAAAAGCAGGAATATAGTGCAAAATACTGGAATAGCAGTGTAAAACATCATATTAAAGCAAGAGGAAAATATGGAGATCTTCCATTCATCATAACAGCAGCATATACATGTAAAATAATGGACCACAAAGTGTAGAACATGCATAAATAAGCCTCCAATGAACCAAAACCTCAAAAGGGGTGTTGCTACTATATATCAAAATGGTCGAAGACTGCTACAGTTCAGTTAAAAGGTGCACTGCTACAGAAAATGAACATACAAATATCTATGATTGTTATATGCCTCAAAAGATAAAACAAATGTAGATATAGGCTCTATACAACCTTCAAAAAAGAACCCCACAAGGGTTTTTAGAAATCCACCACCATACAAGGTGGGAATCAAATCCCTAGGGCTGAAGATTCATTGCAACAATAGATCTGGAAATTTGTGGCTGATTTGATGTAGCAAGAACGATAGCCTCCTCCAATACACTCTCTAGATGAAAGGCTGATCTCTTCACTAGAAAACCTTCTCTCCAAATGGTGTGCTGAAACCACCCTGTAACTCCTCATTTAAAATAATGCAGTCCAAGACATAAACTACATTGTAGGGGAAAATAAATAAGTGGCCTAATGCCAAATGTTTCCATAAGACTAAAGGGCCTTCCTTACTGTCCTCCCAACGGAAAGGAACCCTTCTCCACTGAAAATAAGCACTAAAGTGACCCAAAGATGTTCTCCACTGCTACAACCTGCAACACAACTCAACCCTCAACATGATCTGCGTTGTAGTTGTAAGATGAAGCTTAGCCTAAAGCCTGATTATGGAAGTAAAGTACAATACTCTTCTAAGAGAATTCTCAAGGAAAGAGGTGGGATTATCGACTAAGAACACCCTATTCTAAGCATCACTTGCAATCTTAGCTAAACAGCCAAAGAAAGCTATATGTGTAAACAAACCATATATTCAGAAATATAAACATATCAACATCATGAAATATGGCTGCCATCCTCTTCCTTATATAATAAATGATCTTCCTAACCCTAAGCCCGGTCCAATAATGACACTACTTCCATGCAAAGAGTCTCCATCTAAAACTGCGTTGTCTCTCCATAAATGTCCACTCCTCCATGACAGCGTTGTTGATTTGGTCAAAGTTGACCCAGTCAAGGTGTTCCAGCCCCTTTTCACACCTAAGGGTGCTCAATTAAGTTGCCAAGATGTATTACTTTCACATTGGCATTGGTTTTATTCTTATTTAAGGAGATTTATGGATCTCCAGATCCTCTTATTCATTAAACAAGAAAGAAGAAACAAAATTTAATATTCCAACTAGCTCATGGCTAATTGGGAATATTACAATCCTTGCCTCCCAAATGTTGCTTGTCCTCAAGCAACTCACAAGGTGAGTGATGCAACTCTTCTCCTCCATTATTGGTGCCACCTTCATTTGATAAGCTTCCCTCATAAGCTAAGTGTCTCCCAATCCATCCCTCCATGAAATGCTCCTCCCAAGTTCTCATGAGATGTGAATGATTCATCCCACAAAGTAGTAATAGATCCAATGAAACAATCATGGTTTGCCCAATGTTCTCCCTAAAACATGTAGCATAATGAACATGGAGAATCTCTCTCCCAAATGGCACATGAAATCCTCCCATCCTCCCTCTAATCATTCCCATAAAAAGAATAAGTACATCATAAATGTATGGGAGAAAAACCAAGTACATATAGATAGAAATGTGCAAAAATGGAGGTGGGTCATAGTCCCATATGTGGAACCAACGCAGTATGTATCCTAACTGCATTAGATAATGATATGGTAAGTGGTTTCCCCATCACTTACTTTCTACCCAAGTTTTCTCACAAGTGTTGAAAAGGTGAGAAAAATTTGGTGCCTTTGGAGTGCACCCAGAGTGATAAATCATCTCCCTATATCCTCCTAGGGAGTGGCCATGTTCAGAAATGTTTATGGCCCAAAGTTGGCCATGGATTTTATATGGAATAATATTCGTCCTTGGAGCTATGTCCTGCATATACATTGTAAAGGAGTGAAAATAATCATAAAGTAAAATATCATGCACATAAACATGTTCCTTACCAAAATTTCTTCTCATACAAATGGAGTGGCCCATAGATAGATTCCCTCTCATCCCAAAAGAAGAAAGAGGTGGATGTGATAAATCATTCATAGAGTTATGTATCTCTCCCATCTCCACATGGTCCATACATCTCTTCAAATTTTGATATATCTCCTCTTCAAAGCCTTCCCAGGTGTATCCCTCCATGATGGAGTGGTATGCTCTCATGGAATAAGCATGGTTGAAGAGAAAGTCTTCATGTTCTCTTTGTAGTAACTTTTCCTTGAGCGTGGAAGCTCTAGACAAGAATATCCTACCATGATAATAGATGAATTCTTCTTGGACTAAATATCCCTCCCCTTGAATCTGGTCATCAAGTATCATGCAAGTAAAAATATCCTTGGAATAATCCACCAACAGCCGGGATTTCCAATATGGATATATCCTCCATAGTGACAGCGCTAATGATCTATCACAAAGAACATCTGTCATATGGTTGCCCTTCTCTTTGACATCTCCAATGCCAAACTCATATGTTGGAAGGCAGCTATCCTTCCCATGCTTCTCATTCTATAGCACAGAATCTGAAATGAGAGTGGGCAATGATGATGTTAGGAGAATGTCTCCCTCCTCCTTGAATCTACCCAAGACTCTTAGTGTTGTATCATGACCTCCCAATGCCCCCATTCCTCCTGGATTTATGAATGGTGCATCATGATGTGAGACATGTCTCACCAAATCTGGATCAGGTGGCCTCCCAGGTGGTTTGCTACAAAAAAATCATGTCTCATGGGCCAATCTCATATGCATAATATATGGGACTACCATGCCCTTGCTTCCACTACGCAAATCTAACATTGTTTTCTATGTGGAAGTTTCCTGATAATTGGGTACCATTCTTATTGATGCAAGAGTCCCTATAATTAGAGAAATTTCTCCATCCTCACCTCCTGGTGGTGGTAGATCATCTCCTTCTATTCCAGCATTGTGATCCCTTTATGTTTCTTCTTCTTCCTCCTCCTCATCATCTGAGAAGACCTCTATATAGTGTGCCTTTCCTGCTGCACATCTATGTCTGGGTGCCCATGATTCTTGGCATGTGAAGCAAAGCTTCCTTCTCCTCAAATCTCATCAGACATCATCACTAAGAGGATTTTTACTTTGGCTCTCTTTCCAAATAGGAGCCTTCTCATCTTTTCCCTTTGATGGAAAAGAGGGATTTTGATGAAATCTTGCATTTTCTTTTGGAAAGGCATATTGTAGATCTCTAGCCCTTTTAATGGCATCTTGAAGGGTAGTGGTCTTGGTGGAATTAACCAACCCATGAAGAGTTTCTTCTAACCCATTGTTTGGTCTCAATCTAGTCTCCTAAACTGAGCTCATTTAATTGTCAACCAGGATTTGTAAACTGCTGAAGTGAAGTGTACCATATGTACCTAGGTGCTTGTTTCCTAATGCGTTGTGTGTAGTGTTTTGTGATGTTTTTGGTCTTTTATGTTGATTTATGATGTTTTTGGTCTTTTGGTGTTTTATGTTTACAATGAAAATGCCTAGAAAACTAATGGAAAGAAGTTGGTGGTCAAAAACAGAGTTAAGCCTAATGTATGGAATGGCAA